>PVHY01013729.1:0-40501 GCA_004024945.1 Uropsilus gracilis
ATATATATATATATATATATATATCCTATATATCTATATAACTTTTCCTAATCTCAAGTGGAAAAGGAGTGTGAATATTACTTTTGCTAGAAATTCATGCCAGGGTGCTGTCTCTCAGATGAATGAATTTGCTTTGGAAGGACATTAGAAGGTGCCCTTCCTAGACTGGTCAAGCACATTGTAGGGCAAAAAGAAGAAAAGTACCATGGAAACCTTACCTGATAATATAAGATTCCTTTTGTTTAGTTCAATTCAGTCTAGTGCCTCTAAAATACATAATCCTTGAATTTCCACACAGTACTTATTTCATTTTTAAAATTTCTTTGTCAAAAAAAAAAAAAACACTTCCAAGAGCCCAAGATAAGGAAAGAATAATGAAACTGATCAGACAAAGGAAACAGGAAACATTCAAAGGAAATCCCATTAGGCTGGCTCAGATTTCTCTGAAGAGACACTCTAGACAAGGAAACCCTGAAGCCACATTTTCAAAAAAGTCTAAGACAAAATAATGTCAGCTAGGAATATTCTACCTTGCAAAGCTATTTTTCTTTTATGAAGAAAAATAAAAACCTTTTCAGACAAACAAAATCTCCAGACATTCATTACCATCGAATGCCCACACCACAAAACAAAACAAAACAAACAAACAAACAAAAAAAACCCCAAAAAACAAAAAAAAAACACAAACCTTACAGGGGCATTAAGATCAAAACCAACAAAAGAATATAGAGGAAGAACAAAACCAAAGGAACCAAATCAGTACCTCAAAATGACCACCAGTAAATCAACTTCAGAATCTCAACTGTCAATAATCACCCTAAATGTTAATGGTCTAAACTCATCAATCAAAAGACACAGACTAGAAGACTGGATCAAAAAACAGAAAACAACATTTTGCTGACTCCAGGAAAAACACCTGAACTCTAAATAAGCAGACTGAGAATAAAGGGCTGGAAAACAATCCTTCAAGCTAATGGTCCCCAAAAAAAAGGTAGGCATAGCCACTAAGATAAAGCAGATTTCAAATTTAAAAAAGTGACAAAGGACAAGAAAGTTCATTATATAATGATAAAGGGGTTAATATACCAGAAAGGCATTATGACTATAAATGTATATTCACCAAATGAGGGTGCACCAAAATTCATAAAAAAACTATTAGTAGAACCGAAAGCAAATATTGACAAAAATACATATGTCAAGGAGACTCCAACACTCCACTCTCACCAAAGGACAGATCAACAAAACAAAACTACACAAGGACACAAAAGTTTTAAAGGAAGATCTAGGTCAAATAGACCTCGTAGATATTTAGAGGACACTGTACCTCCAAGGGAAAGAATACACTTTTAAAAAATATATAGATGGATCAGTCTCCAAAATCAGCTATATATTAGGCCACAAGGCAAACATGAATAAATGCACCAACAATCAAATAATACTAATCTTTTTCTCTTATCATAAAGGTACCAAATTAGAAATCAAAAATGAAAAGAAAATAAAGAGGGTACACTACATGGAGACTGAACAACAGACTACTGAAAGACCAATGGATAAATGAGGAAATCAAAGAAAAAATTAAAACTTTTATTGACACAAAAGACAAAGATGGACAACACTCCAAAATATATTGAACTCAGCAAAAAACAGTAGTAAGAGGAAAGTTCATAGCAATATAGGCTCATGTCAAAAAAGCTAGAAACAATCCAAAGAAACAATTTAATCTTCTAGTTCAAAGAATTAGAAAATGAGTAACAGCAAAATAGCCCAAATTCCAGCAGAGGACAGGAAATAATAAAAAGCAAAGCAGAAATAAATGAATTAGAAACCAAAAAGACAATTCAGAAAATAAACAAAACCAAAAAGCTGTTTTTTTAAAAAAAATAGAAATAAAATTGTCAGATGCCTAGCAAGGTTCACAAAGAAAAGAAGGGAGAAAATGTAAAGAAACAGAATGATAAACAAAAAAGAAGAAATCACTACAGACACAGCAGGAATACAAAAATTAATTAGTGATAATTATTAACATCTGTATGCAAACAAATGCAACAACCTGGAGGAGATGGACAAATTCTTAGAGCCATATACCCGCAAAGATGAATAGAAGATTTAAACAGACCAATCACAAGTAGTGAACTTGAAGCAGTCATCAGAATTCTCCCTAAAAATAATATCCCAGGACCAACAGGTTCACAAATGAATTCTACCAAACATTCAAGGATGAAATAACACCTGTATCTAAAACTCTTCAAAAAAATTGAGAAAGATGAAAGCTACTGAATATATTCTATGAAGAAAACATTACATTAATATCAAAACCAGAGACAGCATGAAGAAAGAATATTAATAGGCCAATCTCTCTAATGAACAGATGTTAAAATTCTAAACAAAATCCTTGCAAATTGAATCCAACAAAGCATAAAAAGGATTATTCACCATGACCAAGTGGGATTTATCCCAGGGGCACAGAGATGGTCCAACATCTGAAGATCAATCAGCATAATCCATCACATCAACAAAAAGAAAACCAAAAACCATATGATCATATCAATAGATGTAGTAAAAGCATTCGACAAAATTCAGCATCTATTCATGATGAAGGTCCTAGAAAAAATAAGAATAAAAGGAAAATATCTCAACCTAATAAAAGCTAATTATGACAACCCCACAGCAAATATCAGTTTTAATGAGGAAAAATTGAAATCATTTCAATTAAGATCTGGAACTAGGCAAGGATCCCCACTTTGATCACTCCTTTTCAACATAGCACTGGAAGTTCAAGCTAGAGCAATAAGACAAAAAAAAAGACATAAAAGGAATACAATTAGGGAAAAAGGAAACAAAGTTGTTATTATATGCAGATAATAGGATACTTTATGTAGAGAACCCCTAAAAAACAACAGAAAATCTAATTGAAATAATAAATCAATTCAGTTAAGGTAACCAGTTCAAAATCAACACACAGAAATTAGTAACCTTCCTATATGCAAAGAATCAGTCAGAAGAAGAAGAAATAAAAGAAAAATACTCCATTTACCATTGCACCAAAGAAAATTAAATACTTGGGAATAAACCAAACAAAAGACACGAAAGATATATACAAAGAAAACTATAAAACATTTTTAGAAGAAATAGAAGAAGATGTTAAAAAATAGAAAGACATTCTCAGCACATGGATTAGAATTGGCTATACTACTAAAAGCAATCTACAGATTCAATACAATTCCAATAAAAATACCAATGACAAGTTTTAAAGAGATAGAAAAAAATTACTGAAATTCATACAGAATAACAAAAGAACCTAAATATCCAAAACCCTCTTGACCAAACAGAAGAGAAAATGGAGATATTACAATGCCAGACTTCATATTATACTGCAAGTAATAATAATGAAAACAGCATGGTACTGGAACAAAAAGAAACAATCAGACCCAATGGAACAGAATCGAGTCCCCAGAAATAAAGCCACACCTGTATGGTCAACTAATTTTTGACAAAGGGGCAAAAAAAAAAATGCTCGAACAAGGATATCCTCTTCAATAAATGGTGCTGGGAAAACTGGACCAGGACATGCAAAAAAAAAAAAAATGAATCAAGATAAATCCCTCAAACTATGTACAAAACCCAACTCAAAACGAATAGAAAGACTTAGATGTAAGACTGTAAAATATATAGAGAATAACTTGGGGGAAAATTCTCCAAGATATACACTTCAGAAATTCCTTTCAGGATACATGTACAAAAAATGAAGGAAAAGAAAAACAGCTGGGACTACATAAAACTAAAAAACTTCTGCACAGCAAAAGAGACAGTAACCAAAACAGAAAGAAACCCAATTGAATGGGAGAAAAAATTTGCCCTCCATAAAAGTGATAAGGGTTTGATTACAAAGATACAGAAAGAACTCACACAACTTAACAAAAACAAAGGAAAAGCCCAGTTTAAAATTGGGGAGAAAAAAAACACTTCTCCAAAGAGGAAATACAAATGGCCAATAGGCATATGAAAAATTGCTCAATATCACTAACGATCAGGGAAATGCAAATCAAAACCACACTGAGATATCATGTTACACCAGTAAGAATGGCCCATATTAAAAAAAAAAAAAAGGCAACAAGTGCTGTCAGAAATGTGGAGAAAAAGAAACACTCCTATACTGCTAATGGTATTGCAAACTGGTCTAGCCATTATGGAAGGCTGTGTGGAGGACCCTTAAACTACTGAAAATGGAACTACCATTTGATCCAGCAATCCCACTTTGGGGAATCTACTCAAAGAGACCAAAACTCTAATTCAAAAGGACACCTCTACTTGCTGCAACACATTTATAGTAGCCAGGATTTGGAAACAACCCAAATGCTCCCAAACAAATGAATGTATGAAAAAGTTGTGGTATATTCACACAGTGGAATATTATGACAAATATGACAAAAATGACAAATATGATGTATTTATGATAACATGAATGGTACTAGAAGGAATCATGTTAGTGGTTATGTTAGATGGTCTCACGGATGGGATGTAGAGAAATCACACAAAAGATCAAGAGAAAAAGTCAAAACAAAATAACAACCAAACCAGGGCATACAATTAGGGAGGAGAAGGGGATGGAAGAAGTGTGGAAGGGAAGAGGACAAAAAGATCAGGATGACATTTCATGGGTTATACGGTAGTGGGAGAAACTCAGGGAATATGATATGTAAAATATACATATAGATAAAAAATATTATCTTAATGGCCAATAAAAAGAAAATTCTCCCAATCCCATTATATTCTTCACTGCATTCCCCTAAGTAATATGGAGTCTGGCTTTCCACCCTGTAATGGTCTATTTCAAGCAGTGAATGACCAAAGCTCTTCACTGAGGACTGTGTTTGATGCAGAGGACAGCTATAGGTAAGAGGTTCAGGTCAATATAGTATCAAATTATATTAATAAGAGGTTAATTATAAGACAGAAAAAGTTCTGCTAATTAAGTGTAGAGAAGATGTTTAACTTTGTACCAAATAGGAAAACACAGATCAATTTCTCTTGTCCTAACTTATTTTGAGAAATAAAAAGCAAAATAAACATGGACAAAGAGCAAAAGTCTTATTTTCCTGTTTCACATGAAAGATACACTTTCCTGTTTCACAGGTATTTTTGAATGGATTACCCTAGTCTGGACACAACATGCCACCTAACTCTGAAAAAATGAGGACACATGGGGGGTGGTTGGTCACCTCCACAGATCACTATGCAATGAAGTAATGAAGAGGCATGTGGGGTTCCAGACAGCCTTTAGATAACTAATGAGCTAGTAAGGGTTCAATAGGCTCCCAATGAAAAAGCATGGTTAATCAGGAAATGATCAAGTTTCCAGGATATGCAAATACAAGTACAAAGGCTAAGAGTATCAAACACTTGAAAAACACTGTCCTAAGACACAGGTTGAAAAAGTAAAGATACAAGCTCAAAAAATATATATACATAGAAAAATCACTAAAATATGTACACTGTATATAAAAATTTATCCAAATTATAATTCAACAGTTTAATATATCATATATTCTAATACATAGCCTTTTGAAAAGTAAGATATTCTTACATCAGTAAGAATGGCCCATATAAATAAAACAGCAACAAGTGTTGGTGCAGATGTGGAGAAAAAGGAAATCTCTTACACTGCTGGTGGGAGTGCAAACTGGTCCAGCCACTATGGAAGATCTCAAACAATTGAAAGCGGACTGACCATTTGACCCAGCAATCCCACTACTGGGAATCTACCCAGAGGACATGAAAACACTAATTCAAAAGGACACCTGTATGCGCATGTTCATTGCAGCTCTGTTTACAATTGCCAAGATTGGGAAACAAACCAAATGCCCCAAAACAGGCAATTGGCTAGGAAAAAATGTGGTACATATACACGTTGGAATACTATGCATCAATCAAGGAGGACAAACACATGTCATTCTCAGCAACATGGATGAAACTAGAAAGACTCATATTAGCAGAAATAAGTCAAAAAGAAATAGAGAAGTACAGGATGGTCTCACTTATATGATGGATATAGGGAAAAACAAACAAACAAGAAAAAATAAAACAATCAATGGGACTGTATCACCTTGTCTTGGGATCCTACTCTGAAACAATTTCCAAGGGATGTTCTGAAAACTACTGTATCACCTTGTCTTGGGATCCTGCTCTGAAACAGTTTCCAAGGGATGTTCTGAAAACTATATTACACTTTTAAGGACCTTCACAAGCCTGACACACTCTCACCTCAGTAAGTGAGAGTGTAGAAAGTGAATAAATGATATCCCTGTGTACCCTCCCAATGCTACTGAAAATAAAAATGAAAAGTAAGATATTGGTATGTATATTGGTGGGTATCTCATCATAAAAAAGCAAAACCAGAACTAAGAAGGAAATATACAGCAATAAATACCCACAACAAGGAACAAGAAGATTCAAATAAATAATCTCACTTCTCACTTTAAAGATTTGAACAAACAAAACCAAAAGTCAGTAGAAGAAAGGAAGTAATCAAAATTACATAGACATAAGTAAAATAGAAATCTAAAACAGTTCAAAAGATTAACTACACTAACAGCTATGTTTTTTGGAAAAAAAACAAAATATCAAATCTCTAGGTAAGCTTATGAGGAAAATAAGAGGTGCATGTTCAATAGCAGAATTGGGAACAAGAGGAAAAATTTCAACAAACATCTCAGGAATTCAGAGAATTGTAAGAGGTTACTACAAATATTTGTATGCTAGTAAGTTAATAAATATAAAAGAGAAAAATTCTTAGAAATATGCAATCATTTGAGACTAAATAGGAAAGATAAAATCTGATGTGATAAGGGTCTGATAACAAAGATAAAGAAAGTACTCACACAACTTAACAAAAACAAAGCAAAAAGCCCATTTTAAAAATGGGGAGAACTAAAAAAATCTCTTCTCCGAAGAGGAAATACAAATGGCCAACAGGCACATGAAAAAATGCTCAACATCACTAGCAATCAGGGAAATGCAAGTCAAAACCACAATGAGATACCACTTACACCAGCAAGAATGGCCCACATCAGAAAAATAGGCAGCAACAAGTGCTGGCATGGATACGAGAGAAAGGAACAACACTCTTACTCTGCTGGTGGGAATGTAAACTGGTCCAACCACTATGGAAAGTGGTGTGGAGGACCCTCAAGCTAATGAAAATGGAACTACAATTTGACCCAGCAATCACTCTTCTAGGAGTCTCAAAGGAGAACTCAGTACTTATACAAAGGGACAACTGTACTTGGATGTTTACTGCAGCACTATTTATAATTACAAGGACATGGAAACAACTCAAATGTCCCAAAACAGATGAATGGATGAAAAAGATGTGGTGTGCATACACAATGGAATATTAATTATCAATTAAAAATGAGAAATTTGATGAATTTGAAATAACATGGATGTACCTAGAAGAAATCATATTAGCAAAAACAAGTCAGAAAGAAAAAGAAGCCAAATGATTTCTCTAATATATGGGACATAGGAAAAACAAAAGGCCAGGAGGAAATGTCAAAATAACAATCAAACTAAAGTACACAACTGGGGAATACAAAGATATGAAGGATATATATGTGTAAATAAATTATTAAAAAAAATAAAATCTTATCAGAATTAATGTTCTCAAGTTTCCCGGCATTATCAGGATCTTCCCACTCATCCTTATCCTAACTCTTAGGATATTAGTTTTTTTTTCATGAAGGTCATCACATAAACAGAACATGTCCTTAGAAACTGGAAGTTCAAGTTGCATAGTAATTCTCTTGGTCACAGGATTAAGTTCTGCATTTGATTTTCAGCAATTTCATTCCTGTGCTACAGGAGAAGAACTTCATCAGGACACTAATAAGAACTCATAGGTTATTTATGTGTTACTTAACAGGAGCTCAATCTTCTCTTCAATTCTTTGTTCAGTAACATTAGGAACAAGCAACTGATATCACTAAACTAACAAATGACAAACAGTTTTCTAAAAATGTTTGAAAATGCCTTGCTTGAAATCATCTAGCTACTTTTTATTTTATCATAAGCGATTGACATAATCTTAATGCTTAGGTATCTTTACATGTGGCATCTTCTCAACAAATGTATATTATATAAATTAATTTGTGTAAATCATTTAGCATGGGTGTAGAAGTTTATTTTTGCAAATCAATATTTCAAATTATTATATAATCTTAAAGGTTTAATTTGGCTCTAATTTGAAGAACTATATGGATCCATAAAATCTAAGAGAAAATCTAAGTTACTTGAACAATAGTTTTGGCTATTTACTACTAATAAGCTGACTATATAGTTTGATTAGTTTTCTCTAGGTAGCTTCAGTTTAGCTGAATAAATTGATAAATGTATGAATAAAAATAATATAATAATGGAAAAAGCTAAAATTGTTGAATAAAACTATGGATCAATGATAAGCAGTGACAAACAACTCATTTACAACAAAAAAAAACAAGAGTATACAATGGAGCAAGGAAAACCTTCAATCAGTGGAGTTTGGGAAACTGGATTGTCTTGTATAAAGAATGAAAATATACCATACATAAATACACACTATAGAAAATTCAAAATGGATTAAAGACTTGCATGTGAGGAAGAAACAGGTATATTGTACACTTCTTAACATTGACCTTTGAGATGTCTCTGGTGGCTTACCTCTAAAGGTATAGAAAATAAATGCAAAACAAAACAAATAGGACTGCATAAAACTAAATTGATTCTACAGAGCTAATGAAACTATCATCAAAGCAAAAAACCTAGTGATTGGGAGAAAATGTTTGCACCATATGCATGCATCAGACAAAGGAACAACTTTCAATATATATATATAAACTCATAAAACTCAGTAACAGAAAAAACAGAAAACCTTCTTTTAAAAAGACAGAGGATCTGAATAGACACTTCTCTACGGAAGACATACTGTTGGCCAACAGGCACATTAAAAGATGCTCATCTAATTTTGTTAAGGAAATAAATATTAAAAGAATGAGGTAACATCTCACAAATGTGAGAATGGCTATTATTCAAAAGACAAGAAACATCAAGTATTGGCGATGACTGAGAAGGGAACACTTGTACATTGTGGGTGGGAATATAAATTGGTATAGCATTATAGTAAGCAACATGAAGTTCCTAAAACACTCAAAAATAGGAATTCCATTTGATTCAGTTATTCCTCTCTGGATTTTTATGTGAAAACCACACAAACACTAATACAAAGAGATATATGTTTCCCAATGTGTATTGCAGCATTATTTAATATAGTCATAACTGGAAACATCCTAAATGGTCATTGACAGTTGATTGAATAAAGAGGCTTTGGCAAATGGGATACTATGCAGCCATAAAAGAAAAAACTTCTGCCTTTTACAGTACCAGAAGAGATTGGGGTAATGGTGTAAGAAAGTAGGACAACAGGTGCAGGTGCCAATTTTATGGTAAAGCATAGAAGTGGATTTTAAGCAGTGAACATGCAGTACATACATGGTGTTTTTAATGATGCACAACTAACACAACGTAATATTATAAAGCAATATTAGTTCAATAAATAGTTATGAAAAAGAAGGAAAAGTGAGGCACAGAAGTACCACATGCTGTAAATAACCAGCCCTGCTGAGGGAATTATAGCCTAAAGGACTCTCTAGGCATTTTTGTCTTGGGATTGAAAGGGCATGCAGTCATAGATGGGTGGTGATCTTGGTGAAAATTTGAATTTTAATGTCTTCTAATTTATGCTCAGTCACATAGAAATTGTTTCAATACTTATCTAACCTGTACTCATCCCAACAACCCCCCAAAAGAAGTTAGAGGACACCTGATTTCTGACAACAATATAGGACATATATTCTAATGTTAAATTAAGACTTTAGGTAACAATAATGTGACAGAGCATTTGATTATCTCTGGGGAATAAACAAATAAATAATAAACAATTCTAGTTTCTGATTACTCTAATGTGTCAAATCACAAAGTATATATTTATTTATTTGACAAGACAACTGATCTTGACTAGACACTGTCAAATGAAGAGCCAGGAGTGTGTAGATGAAATTATTGTCTTTTTCATGTCTTTCAGTTTTCAGTGTTAAAGATTCTCCATTGATGATTTCTGATTTTTTTGTTACTGCAGCTTCTGATTATGACTCAAATGAAGCCATTTTTCCCCGAAATATAACCTGCACTTTCCCTACCATTTACCTTTGGCTTTTTTAGTTCTCACAGCATACACAGCACCCAAGGCTATAGCAACAACCAGGAGAGACAGGAGCACAGTAAGCACTGTTATCCAAGGATTGTCCCTGGGGAATAAGTTATCTGAAAAACAGAAGATCTCTCAGTTAGGATCCAGCTTGACATCAGCTGACTTAGCTGGTGTGGATGAATCCTAAGGTGTTTTCTACTGGAGCATATTAGGGAGGCAGAGATCTGAGCTTCAGCCACCTTGACCTACAATTCAAAGGAACTCAGGAGTCATGAGAAGTCTCCTGTATACTCTCTTCTTCCTAATCTATTGTGACCTAGAAGGTCTATCATATAAATTATGATAGCGTTTAACATTTTCAAAAAATTAAAATAATGTATCAAATATCTAGGTTTGTCAGTCAAGATTTATCAAATATTAATATATCAACATATTTGTGACATTTAATTCTTTAATAATAAGCAAAAATGCTACAAATGCAACACAGGGTTGCCTTCCATGCATTTTTCTTCCCTTTCTCTCAGGGTGTCTACAACTGATTTACCATATATAATTTCTATCTAATTATTTTTACAGACTCATGTATGTGAGGTTGACAATACGTAGATGAAGAAAGGCATGTGGAACTTCTAACATTAAAGGCAAAACTGTGAAGCCTCATGATCTAGTTTCTGAGGTGAAAATTGTATCTCATGAGATATCTGATATCTAGTAGTGTAAGTAATAATGACTGTACTGCCAATATTTTCTATAAAAAGGTTGATTTAAAAGAGGCATCAAGGGCACTTTCTATCTGTAGATGTTTCCAGAAAGGGATTTTTTAGTTCTTCTCCCCATTTTTTGATTGGGTTTCTTGTTTTGTTTTTATTTAGTTGTGTAAGTTCCTTGAGGATCTTTGTTATTAAACCCTTATCACTCTTGTGGAGGGCAAAACTTTTTTCCCATTCAGATAGGCTTCTTTTAGTTTTTTCTGTTGTCTCTTTTGCTGTACAAAAGCTTTTTAGTTTGATGTAGTCCCATCTGTTTATGTTTTCCTTCATTTTTTTGCCATTTGAAAATACAAATGGCACATGAAAAATTGCTCAACATCACTAGCAATCAGGGAAGTGCAAATCAAAACCACAATGAGATACCACCTTACATGAGTAAAAATGGCCCACATCAAAAACAAACAAACAAACGAACAAACAAAAAACAGGCAACAACAAGTGCTGGCATGGATGTGGAGAGAAATGAACACTTTTACACAGCTGGTGGGAATGTAAACTGGTCCAACCACTATGGAAAGCTGTGTGGAAGACCCTCAAAATAATGAAAATGGAAATATCATTTGACCCAGCAATTGCTCTTTTGGGAATCTACCCAAAGGAGACCTCAATGTGGGTACAAAGGGATACCTGTGTCTGGATGTTTATTGCAGCACTATTTATAATTTCAAGGACATGGAAACAACCCAAATGTCCCAAGACAGATGACTGGATGAAAATGATGTGGTATGTATACACAATGGAATATTACTCATCAATTAAAAATGACAAATTAGATGAATTTATGGTAACATGGATGCACCTAGAAGAAATCATATTAGCAGAAACAAGTCAAAAAGAAAAAGACAGACATCAAATGGTTTCACTATTATATGGGACATAGGAAAGATAAACAAAAAGTCACAAAGAAAAGTCAAAACAAGCTAACAACCAAATTGAAGTACACAACTTGGGGGAGGGGGACAGGGCAGAGTGGGAACAGTCAGGGAGGGAGGGGGGTGAATCCTGGGGATTACAAAGATGTGAAATTTGTAAATAAATAATTTGGTTATTAAAATATAAAAAAAGGGCACTTTCACTCAAGGATTATCCTCATTTAAAATCTAAATAAGATGTTTGTGTAGTTGTTCATTATTGCAAATAATAAATCCAAATAATCCATTTTCTATTTTATCTTATATTCATGCTTTTGGCAAATTTATATTATTATTGGATGAATTCTTAATTTTTTCTTTGTTCAACCTTAACTCACTATTTCCTCTTAAATATTTCAACTTGTTTCTTGTTTTCCTGAGACTATTAAAAAAATCTACCCCTATACATTTGTTTTTATATCACATTTCTAATTTCAAGTTTTCTACTTCTCATTATTTTAAACCAGTGTAACATCATAAACTAAAGCACAGCAGACATTTTTCTTGGCAAAATGACACAAACTTTTTAATTTATGTATTGTTCAAAATTGTTGGGATTTGGTATTTTTACTTAGTAATGTGGATATAAAAGAAGTAAAACATAGTGTCCCTAGGGAGTTCACACTCTACCTGGGGAAACAGTGAAAAATAAAATCAACATAATGCAACAGTGAAGAGGGCACTTAACAGAATAGGTTAAAAATGGCTTCCTTGAAAGGAGGAGAGGGAAAGACCTTGAAGGATCAGCAGTAAATCCTAAGTTACAGAAAAATAAAAATATGATAAGTCTATATGGATATTATATTGTTGAGGTTGTTACCAGATTGATGTAGGGAAAGTAGGGTGTGGGAGAAGAGAGGGAAGGATGACAAATGAGTCTGGAGAAAACAGAAAAAGGATGAGAGTCTTGCTGACAGGCTACAATATTTCAAATTAGGAAATTTGCAGTTAAAGGAATTTGCAGATCACTTGGGCAAACTTGAGTTCTTTGAATATTAACTGAGTAGACTTAAGAGTAGACTCAAGAATCTGAGCTCTTCTCTATCTGTTATCTGAATTATCGTATTATGATGATAATCCCTGCAAGAATCAAGTAAGGAAGACAATTATTATCCCTACTTAACAGTTGGTAACTAGGTATAGGAAGGACACTTGTTTCCTAAGGTCACAAAACTATAAATATGATGACAGGATTCAAATTGAATTTGACATATGGCAAATACACCAATCATTGATAGTTGTTTTAGGCAATGGGATTAAAAGTTTAGAAAGAACTTTGGCAGAATAAAAAAAAATAGTTTGTTATCCTTTGAACGCATTTATGAATCTATAAAATATAAAAACACATAAAATAATGACATTTCTCTAAAAAAGAGAAATGCAAAATGAGCCAAGATGAATTTTTACTAACTCTCCACATAAGAGTTACAAATGTATCAGAAAATCCTTCTAAGTTCTTTGGTCATAAGTCTTTGATACTCAAACCTTCTTTATAAGCAGTGATATCTTAGGATACTTACTCTCATGAAGGAAACTGACCTGCCACAGAAATGTGTGCTTCCTTCTCCTCACCAAGGACGAGATTTCTTATGAAACAGGACACAATTCCTTTTGAACTTTTATCCACTGTTATAGAAGTTTCCACACTGAACAGTCCATTTCCATCTTTTGTTTTTGTTTCAGAGTCTGGCACCAAATGCTGTCCTTGCAGGTCCCTCCATTGCACCTCAGGCTCTGGGTACCACCCTGTGGATGTGCAGGTCAGCTTGACTTCCTTAGCATTATCAAGTGCTATGTGAATACGAGGAGCCACACCTGAGCCTGGAGAAATGAGAGAGACAAGAAAGTACATTGCTTCTAGAGTTCTATAGACAGTTCACATTGGCCAGTGAACTGTACTCACACACAAAAATCTCTTTGCATCTCAATTCTGTTATATACAAAAGTGGGATTTAAAAAATATGGACCATAAATAATTTTTTTGCAAGAACAAATTAAATCAGCCTTTAATAAATATCCAAACAGAAATGTATCAAATGTTTCCTCTCCTTTGAAATATTACTAGTATTTTTTTATCTGATGATTCTTAAAGTTGGATAACAGAACATATATCAATCCATTTGCAGCCTGTGGAGCTTTCTTTGTCAAATTGTTAGTTGCTTCCAAAATATTCAGTTACCCTTCCTTCAAGAGAAGTGCTTTCCTTTAGGAAATTCCTGTGATGTTGAGAACGTCCTCAACATCAATATGATCCAAAAGCAGTAGCCATGGTAGTTGTCAAACACATGGAATATTGATAAGACCAGTTGAACTTTCAAAGTTCAGTGCATAGTATTGTATTCTCACACAACTAATGCAAACTGTAATTACAAAACAGGATCAAATTCACTGGGATTGAACCCTGCTTGCTTTAGGTTGAATTGTGACACCTAAAAAAACAGGTTTAAGTTCTTGCCTTCAATATCTATGATTGTGAACTTATTTAGAGGTGTCATTTTTACAGATAAGTAATCAATAAATATGAAATAATATGAGACTAGGGTGGAAGTTACAAAATGATTAGTATTTAAATAAAGAGAGGAAAGTTTGGACACAGACTTTCCTCTGTGTCCAGAGGAAAATGAAGGGGGTGACTGGAGTAATTCCATTACCAGTGTAGAAAGAAATGTTCAGGGTTACTAGAAACAGGAAAATGTTACCAAGAATTCCCTCATGTATGTTATAGAGGGAGCATATTATTGATGGCACCTTGGTTTTAAACCCTGTACTACAGAAGTGTGAGAAAATAAATTTATTTTTGAATCACCTGGTTTGTAGTAATTTGTTATTGTATCCCTAGGAAACAACTTCTTATTAATACGATGAAAGAAATGATAGAAATTATATAATGTTGCTTGGATGGCCAGACCCTGGAGAAGCACCGTGAGATGACTAGTGAGTGGTACCCTAAACCCATGTTGACCTGAAGGGTACAATGGTGGAACCTAGTGCTGATACTGAGAACTGGTATGTTTAGAAGGCAAGAGTTTTAGAGGTAGAACATCATGGTTATAAGGACAAACTGTAGAGTCAAATAGCAGGTTTTATACCAGCTGTCATCAGTCACAGAGTGTAACTAATGACTGTCTTTCTGTAAATTGAGGATAACAGTCTCAACTCATTGGATTGGTGTAAGGATTATTCCATATAAAGTGCTAGTGGTTTATAAAAATAAGGATGGTTCATCTAAAAGAGTTGAATAGTACAGGATACAAAGGAAAGATAGCATCTTCATCCTTTTAACAATTTTTTTTAGATATATCCCATTGAATCTTAAGATTCTTCTTGAAAATTGAAGGAAAATGTGATCATGGGTAGACATTTTCTAAAGACAATTATATTTATGCAAATAATTTAAGAGATTTAAAAAAAGTGTTCCAAGTGTTTTCTAAGACATTAATTATCTACTCTAATTTGTGATGTCAGGGTCAGAAAGAAGAAAAAAAATTCAGTACCAGAAGAAAGTCAGTTTACCTTTGTTTTGCACTCTTGGGAGTTTTAGTTGGCACATTTGAGATCTGAATGGCTCCTGACATAGCACAGGTTAATTTTAATGAACCCCTTATGCATCAATTCTGAGAATTTATATTTTAACTGTTTTATGGGAGAGACATCATAAATTACTGAAGACTAATACAAAGAGACTTACTTTTAATTTTTAAACAATTTTTTGCACCCAAAAAATTCCTAAACAAGTCTCTTTGTAGTAGTGTTTATTAACTTATGAAGACCATATAACTATCTTTCTGTTATTATGTAAATATAACTTGAGGGTAATGGAGTTCAGTATTTTCAGTGACTGGGACTCATTTGCTGACAGGTCATGAAATCCTGGAGGAAGAAATTTTTGGACTGCCTTCAAAAGTTGGTATATGAGAAGTTGGTAATGGACTTCCTCTCATAGATAATGATAATTTCTAATAAGGCCCATGGTGAGGGAGGCAATAAAGAAATATAACTAGAGTTCAGGAGTGTGATATTTGTTACTGTGATATTTGTAGAGAAATGACTGATACAGTCTTCATGGCATGTTCAAAAAACATTGCTTACTGTTTCTTCCTGGCAGAACATGTCTTTTTCTGGGGAAAATGTCCGAGTATGTATAGGATCTTAAAACATAAGTTTATTCAAGTATCTGAATACATAAAAATGCCATAGCAAAGACCTATTAAACAAGATCCACATTTGACTGAGAAAAAATGTGTTGCCTGTTGACAAGAATGAGGCACAAAAATTCCAGGACTGATAGTAGTCTCAACAATTTCTTCCTGCCTCTGTCTAGCTCATTGTAAATTTAAAAAAAATTTCAGTTCTTCAAATCACAAACTCAGTAAATGGTTTTTGGTATATCTCCCCCACCTCCCTCCCTGAGGGCCCCCTCCATTCTTTCACACCCCACTCTTTGTTGTTTGCTAGTCTGTGTTAAGTTCTTTAGTCTCTCTTTCTTTCCTGTGGTAGTGTTCTTTCATTGGGTGAAAGACTATGTTCTCAGAACCAGGTGAGCCTTGATGGTTGGCTTTCAGTCTTAAGTTTGCATTGGGCAGGCAGTCTATTTTTATTTGTGGTCTTTCCATGCTTTCTCATTGGAGGCTGTCTACTCCAACCCCATCTTTTTTGTTTCATCAGATTTAGGGGGTCTCACCCCCTGCCATTGCCAGTGAATAAGTTTCTCTGTGGATACAGGCAATTGTGATTGGCTGTTGTAGATCATCTCTGCCTCAGTTTGCAGCTTTGCTGTGGGGTTGATACCCCAGTCTTTGGTTTTCCTTCCCTCTCCCGTTAAGTGGAGAGGGGTGACTTGTTCTCCAAGAAGACATCTCTGAAATGAGGTCTTGGATCTTCCAGACCCAGTGAAAGCATAGGTGCATTTCATGATATCGTGTTTCTATAGACGTTTCTCCTGTCTCACCTGGATTGGTTCTTTTGATTGTCCGTCTGCTGTGTCCAGCTCAGGCTTCTGGGCTGGATTTTTACCTGGTCCCTCACCTGTTTTATGATGGAGTTTATGTTATATATGTCCTTGTTCCTCCTGAAGATTAGCTGGAGAGTGATGAAATGGAGAGGGCCCACTCTCCTACTGCCCACCTCCCCCCCTTGGCCTCCTGTGCATCGGTATCTCCCTAGGTGGGGTAAGGACCCAGATGTCCATGCATGTGCCATCCTATTCCCCCCTTGGGCTGGGGCTGAGGGCAAATGCCTTGGCTAATCTGGGCTGCAGATGGCTGCCATGCAACAACCACCCACTGGTGGATGGGGTTATAACCCCATCCGTCCTGTCTCCTGGGTTCTCCAGACTTGGGGGGCTTTCCCTGGGGTCTTCTCCACCCTTGCTTTCCACTGGCTAAGGGTGGAAGGGTAGGAATCCCAAGCTGCATTGAGGCCTCCGGGCTGACCTGGCTACCTCTGGCAGTGAGCAGCTGACCTGCATGCCCCTGTGCCCTCTGTATGAGAGGACGCTACCTGTCCGTGACCTCCCTTCCAGGTGCAGCGACCTGGAAGCTCATTGTAGATTTTGAAAGAAGGAATGAAATACATTTCTAGTACTTTTCCAAAATAGAAATGGAATCAACTCCTGTTTGCTCTTCTCTTTAAGCATTTATGTTTACAAAGAAAAGAGATATGAATATATTTTGTGAATATATTTCAACCCACAGATGTCAGACTTCTGATTAGATGAGCTTCATCCATAACATAATGCATCATAGTAGATACATAGACTATGTCACCTCTGTCCAGTATCTAGTCCAACTTTATAGATTGGTGACTAGACAAAAACAATCCAAATTATCTGACGGGTATTATTCCACAAACTTACCTGTGACTAGCAGTTCGATATGTGCTTCCTCATAGTGTATAGAGTTTTCAAAAAAACAACTAAACTCTCCATCATCTGATGGGTGGATGGGGTATATTTTCAAGGCCACCTGCCCTTTGGTGATATTCTCTTTCAGGAACTCTGTCCGTCCTCGGTACTCTGGCATCTGCTGCTCCATATTGACCTCAGAAGCACCATAATGATGCACCAGACCTGAAGGATATTTTCGGTGCCACCTCACCTCCATGTTCTGAGCATCCATCGCTGGGTCAAGGTGGCAGGACAGCACAACCTCTTCCCCAGCTAAGGCAACGATTGGTGCTCTTGGTCCTATAACATGGAATTGCCCTGGAAATAATAAGAAAATGATGGATTCATCACTGAGACAATGGTAGGCATGATTGTCATGCTCTGAGAGAGAAAATAGACCCATTCAAATAGCAAAGGGAGGCCAATTAGTGAGTAGATCTAAAGCAAGGATATCCTAATGCATTATTAACATAAAACGTTATAATAGGACATGTGAGAATCCATTGCTGCACTCTTATTATTAGTTTTTGTGGTCAATCTACTTCCTTTCTTAGCTCTTTGTGTACATTCCTTTTTTCATTTCAATGTATACTTCCTTTCAATAATTTTTTGAAGAATGGTTTAGTGTTTACAAACTCCTTGAGTTTCTCTATGTCTGAAAAGGCCTTTATTCCTCCCTCATATCTGAAGAAGAGCCTTTCAAGATAAACTATGCTATTGTGTTGATACAAGGTAGGGCCAGTGGAATGTTTAGGTTGGGGCCTGATCTTCAGAAAAACCAACCATGTGGATAAAGGATTAAAACCTTTTGCTCGAACCAAAAATCTCTGGGGAGAGGAGGGGCATTGGAGATTTTCATTCAGCAATGGCTAATAATTTAATCTAACATATATTTACTGACATAGAAACATTTTTTAAATTGAAAAATTAATTATATATATATTTCACATCTTTGTATTCCCCAGGGATCACCTACCACCTTTCCTCCCTGACCTCTCCCTCACATACCCTTGTCCCAGTTGTGTACTTTAGCTTCATTGTTAGCTTATTTTGACTTTTCCTCCTGGCCTTTTGTTTGTTTTTCCTACATCCCATATATTAGTGAAACCATTGGGTTTCTGTCTTTTTCTTTCTGACACGTTTCTGCTAATATGATTTATTTGATTGATAATTATTTGATTGATGATTTGTTTGTTTGTTTATATATATTTTCACATCTTTGTATTCCCCAGGGCTCACCCACCACCTCCCTTCCCTGAGCACTCTCTTCCATCTCCCCTGCATTGTGATCTTTAGTTAGGTTGGTTATTAGCTTGTTTAGACTTTTCCTCCTGGCTTTTACTTGTTTTTCCTATTACCCATATATTAGTGAAACCATTTGGTTTCTGTCTTTTTCTTTCTGACTTGTTTCTGCTAATATGATTCCTTGTAGGTACATCCATGTTATGAATTCATCAAATTTGTCATTTTTAATGGATGAGTAATATTCCGCTGTGTATATATACATCTTTTTCATCCATTCTTCTCTCTTGGGAATTTGGGTAGCTTGAAAATGGAAACTTCTATTTAAATTTCTGAAACAAGCTGGGCATGATGGCATGCACCTATAATCCCTGTTCCTGAGAGGCAGAAGCTGGGGATCACTTGAGTCTGCAGGTCCAAGACAATCCTGGGCAACATAGTGAGACCTAGCCTCTAAAAAAATCCTGAAACAATTTCTGAGGCAGAGAAGTTCCAGGTTGAGTCATTATGCCCTGAGAGCAGTGCATGCAGATTCTGTTAGAAGTCACCACCTGTGAATACCTCATGCACACAGTTTTGCTTCTCACTCCCTTCTCCTTGACCCACATAAGAATTCCATTTGGCTGTTCATAAATTTCTTACTTTATAATAAAACTTTAACCATTACTATAGTACTTTTCTGAAGTCTATAAGTTATTCTAGAGTCTTTTCAAACTTGAGGGGTTTCACTGAAATCCCTGGACTTAAACTTAGCCAGGCGGAAGTAAAGGTGGACCCCAATTGTGGATGGTTCTGAAATGTAGACAGTCTCATAAGGCTGACTCCTAACTTGTGAGTCTTCATTAACTGAGTAGTTGTCAGCATTGAATTCAATTGTTGGATTTTCAACCATTGCCTGTGAAGTGGAGAACTGATTGTTGTGGGATCAGGACAAAATAGTGTCACAGAAACCAATTAAAAGTACAGGAACGATTCTCTCAATTACTATGCCTTACGCTGAACTTCATTTTGCCATAAAATTAAGCATCAAATATAACCAAGTATCTAGATCACCATGGAAAGAAAATAAATAGCAAGAAAGTGGAAAGGTTTACCAGAAAAGCTCAGAAGAAGGAATTTTACCAAATTTGTTTTATGATTTTCCAAAATAAAAAACTTGAAGCAGTTGTATTTGTTTGACCTGTCACTCCTAAAGTTATTATTAGGGTGTGTATTGCAATCAATAATGTCTGAGAAAATATCTTACAGATATTATAGCATGTGATCCTTATGATTGTACTGACATGGGTGTTGTCAGAACCTGATGATGCAGATGTGATATCAGGTGACAAAACAGGCAAACTTAGAAAGGGGAGCAGCTGGCCTTTTAAAGCCAGCCACACACCAGGTTCTGTTCAGCCCGAACATACAGTAGCAAGACCACATAAACTTTAAGAGGGAAGCAAAAACAAATTTACTTATTAAAAGACAAATTTGACAAGAGTCACTGAGGGGTATAAGGGAACTCCTTTGGTAGTCTTACCACACCGTCCAGTCTCTAGTTCAAAGAACACATGGCTGTAGCAGCCTTGTGCCTCCACAAAATGGTAGCTGCCGCACCTTAAGCCAGATGAAAGAGTTAAGATGGTGCTGCCACTTCTTCAAAGTCATAGTTCCACTCACTCCAAGCCAGAAAAAGCCAAGATATTAATCATAGGTAGGGAAGACTTGAGAGATATCTGAGATGAATCCTGAAACTTAGAGCCCACATTGAAATGCTGAATTTCCTCAGATGTTAAGCATTATTTACTTATAATTTCATTCTTCTCCAACATATTACTAACTGAAGTCTCAGAAAAGAGACCAACTAAACTAAAATAATTAAACTAAAATTTAGATAAAGACAAGTTTAAAAGCGAACCTTTGATAGCTGACAACGAACTGAAACACAAAGTGAGGAGGACCTGGGGGATGGTAAGAACAAAGAGGCAAAAAGCATAATGGACTTTGGTAGTATAATATGGGTCAGTTGATGGTGGGTGCACTATGGTGGTAATAGCTGATACAGTGATTCAAAGTTTGCAACTAACTGAGCCTGACTTGGAACCATGAACAATGAGGAGAGTGTGAAAAATAAGGCAAGTGGAGAAATCTGAGCTCCTCCCTGTAGTTCTTTAGTCCCATGGGGTGAGGCTTATCTACCAACTTTGAGATACAAATAAATTAAAGTCCTTTTATGAGCATTTATCTCACTGAATGCAAATAGCACAGTGATGTTTCAAAGTTCAAAGATAAAGTTTCCATTTCTATTCAGTCACCTTTAACCTCCTGCCTGCGGAAAAAGCACTGGGAGGGAGGAGCCTGATGACCTAGCACAATGGCTGCATCCCAACTCGGGAATCAGTGCTGGAAAGTCTGAATCCCATCCTCTCACAGATGGTCATGGATCACTGTTCTCTTATATTTGCACTGTTCCTAAAACACTGCAAGCAAAATTTCTATATGTAAAACACCCACATATGGGAATATGAAATCAGGGAGCAAGTAGATTCGAGCAAGCTGGATCAGCATTTTATGTACTAAGGAAGAGATGTATGCTTTGAAATGAAAAATAATGGAGAAATATTTAGTGCTGAGGCTTAAAAATGTACCACGTCTGCTGAGTTATTGAAAGTTATAGGAAGTATCTTTGTCAGTAAAATTTGAGTACATTTGAGAAAAACACAAAGAATAGAGAACTTGTTTCAAATTGGTAAACAGATAGTGGAAGGTAGATTCCAAAAGCAAAATTAAACCGGTGATTCTGAATATATGGTAAAGAAGTGACTGAAAAATGGGATACAGATGAGAGTTGGATAAGGGATATGAACTGAAAACATGCAAGTGAGAAAACTGGTCTGTGCCAAGTTCAGAGACAATGGAGGGTCATCTAGGACAAGGCACACAGTGGGAAGCACTAAGGAACTAGCACTTGATGGCACGGGTGTACTTGAGATGATGATCAGCATCCCACAGACAGGCAGGGGACTCCAGACAGGTGACCAGGAACACAGGGACAGGGTAGATCTGACAGGTTCTCTTCGTGCTTCTTCCTGACTGTGATCCAGAGACATTTAAATGCTTGAGTGAAATTCTTGTGTTGTTTTAAAATCTCAAATTATCTTTATATATAATATATATAGGTATTTCATATATATTAATATATATCAACATTTATTTCATATATATATTATATATATGAATCTTTGTCTAACAGAATGCCTTTAACTAAAGTCAATATGAATTTTCTCCATTAAAATTCCATGACAATTCACTATTTTTTCACTTAAATGCAACATTAATATTTATTTCAATCTATTTTTCAGTAAGCATGTGTATTCTCAAATCAATTTCTACTCAACTCCATGTAAAAACAAAAATTTTATATAGGAGTTCATATTTAATATAAATATTTGAAATACACATAGCAAATAAAGAACATTTGTTAAAGTCAAAAGCATTCAGACAGTCTGTCCCAGAATGAGGGAGTGCTGTGGGTGCAACACCACACTGGGACCCTAGTTTCTGGCTTCACTTTCTGACAGTAGGGGGCAGCACATGCACTATTGTTTTCTAGGACTTGTTTTATAAAGTGCCTTGAAAAATTGAACATAATAACAAAAAGAATAACTTAAGATATCACTTTTAGGTCATTTACAGTTTACATATAAGTGTTACATAATTTTTTTAATTTTACCTTTAAATAAAGATAAAAATTAAAGACAAAAAGAAAAGATTCAGAAAGGTAGAGGGAGAAAGACAGACTGAAATGAGATCTAGTCTTCTGGTTCAGAAACAGAAAAGAGCTGAAACCCTGGGAATATTTTGTGGAAGAAAGTGACTTCTAAGTCAGTTTCCAATGTAAAGAAGAGCTACTGTTGCGCCTCCCCACTCACCTGTGCTTGGCCATGGAAGCAGGACTGAGAGCAGGAGGGTTCTGATGACCTTACACAAGGGCTGCATCCCAGCTCCGGGCTCACAGTTGGAGAGTCAGACCTCTGTCCACCTCTAGCTGGTCATGGGTCACCGAAATGGGTCTTATTCACTGACATTCACACTCTTCCTAAAACACTGTGAATATGATTCTTAAACACAAAAACGACTCATGGAAAGTGAAACACCTGATGGAAAGTGAAAGCAGGAAGTGGACTCTGAGCAAACAATAAAAGGTCTAATAATAAAGGGATAAATATAAAACAGAATTATTGACACACGATGAAGCCAACACCCCATAGCAAGAAGAAAACTTAGATCCCAAACTCATCATTTTGGTTTTCAGTCTTGGGTTTCCTCAATTGGGAAATCAATACTGAGTGACTATCATATGTTCATATATGAAGTAAGGCATATGCCAAGAATGTCAGCTAGTACAAACGGAGTTGCACAAAAGTGTAAGAGTTGCAAGCTGCCCTTTCTTCAAGATCCTTCACACTAGGGGCAATTTAGTGGAGACATGCATCAGTAGTGGAACTGTTCTCCCTTTTTGCACCTCCTTCTTGAGAGTAAGTGTAGGAAAAGTATTGATGCACAAATATTTTACTATTGTATTTAAAACAATGTAAAAAATCAATTGTAAGAAGGAAAAATATAATATGAAGAATGGTGAAATTCATTATCACGGGCATGGTTTATGATTGCTCTGTAACCATAGAATAAATACAGGTGACATATATATATATATATATATATATATATAAACACATCATCAGCTATGAAGAAAATATAGCATAAAACCAAAATGAGAAATCACTAGACATCTGGTATCTGAATAATTGCAAGTTATTTTTTCTCATTAGCAATATCAATATTGGTAAGGATATTGAAAAATTGTATTAATCAGACATTGCTGATGTGACGTGAAATGGTACAGACACTTTGAAGATAATTTGTAGCATCTAGTAAAAATGAGCATACAACTGCCACAATTCAGTAGATGTCTTCTTGAACATTATCCCTGAGGGAAAAAAAAACCTTAGTTTTTCTTATGTAAATAGATGCAGAGAAAAAATTTGATAATATTTGACATTCATTTATTTAAAAAAACCTTTGAAAAACTGTGTGGAACATGTCTTAATATAATAAAAGCCATTTGCAACAAACCAAATGCTAATATTCTCAGTGGTGAAAAACTGAATATTTTTTCCCTTAAATCTGGTCCAAGACAAGGATGTCCACGTTCATCATTGATATTCAACATAGTATTTGAAGGTCTAGCTAGAGCAATTAGACAGAGAAAAATGAAAAGAATCCCATTTCCCTATTAATTGTGTGCACCAATCAACTGTATCTCAGTAGTTATGCAGGACTTATGACCATCTCATGGGTGAATATTACACAAAGATTATCTATCTGTTGCTCTAGTTTTACTTAGTTTGAGTTCAAGGTCTGTAAAGTGGTAACTCAGGCAGCACAGACTGGGGGAAACTTTTTAAACAAACAAGCAAATGAATAATAATAATAATAATAATAATAATAATAATAATAATGAAACCAACTATGGGCCAAAGAAATTCATAGCAACAGGTGTCTTCGTTTAGGGTCATCAGACACATTGGTTATCCTCTTGTCTATCAGTCTGATAAAAGCAATGGGAACAACAAAATTTTATTTTTGAATCATGTTTTGGTTCTTGTCCCGGTTCTCTTCCTCAAACTCAGCAGATATAAATGGGAACATGACAACAGTGGAGGGTGATAAAAACAAAATATAACAGAAGATATGGAGCCATAATGAGTACTCAGCTCTGAACAGCTGTGATGAATGGATTAGGAAGTGAGTGTTTGAGTCACAGTGGTTATAGGGACAGCCAGGTTCTCAGCAGTAATTTCAACCATAATAGTATCAGAACAGAGATCCCTGCTTTATTTTTTATTAATTGTTTTAAGATGACACAAGTCCTATCTTATACCATCCCCACCCAACACCTGTGGACAAATGTAACCAGAACTACCTAGAGTTGATACAGGTAAGAGCTTGTGAATACAAGGAAGGGATGGTAAATTAGGGGGAAGGTTCAGTTACCTGGCCTGGTGACATAGAGTGTTACCACAGGCCCAATTAAAACAAGAGGAGAACTTTAAAACTGTGATGTGGCCCAATTACATTCCTTTAATTCACCATATACCTTCACATGCCATAGTTTTTCTTCTTTTCTTTACTAAAGTTTTGAAAGTCTGTGGCAATTAATTCATAAAGAGGTATAACTCATCAGGTGGTTTTGCTCAGAGTCTACCACACATTTGTCCTAAAGCAGCAGTTGGGGCTGTGACCAGCTGATGGCCACATATCATCACATCTTCTTCACTCACTTGTTAGTGTTTTATTTGGAAGAGTGGAAACAGTGAAGGACCTGCCAAGGTTTCTTTCTCTTTTCATATACCTTTCTAGTTATTTTGGGTTTCTTCACAGCATGTTTCTTTCAGTGTAGTTGAAGTTCATATGTGACAATATGATTCCCTCAAAATTAAATATCTCAAGGGACCCAGGTTACTAATGGCCCAGGCTCAGAAGTCATACCAATGTCACTTCTTCTATATTCTATTGGTCAAATGTAAGCCACAGGTCAGTTATATTCAATGCAAGGGGATTCTACAAGGGCATGAATACTTGGATATGTACTTATGCAGGAACCCTCTGGAAGACTAGCTACCAATTGTTTCTCAATTGTCTTTAAGCTTACAGCAGTTACTTCAAAGCTTGTGTCTTTAGAATTAGTACAACTTGACACTTAGCAGTTGTAGACCCTTCAGTAAGTAGGTAAAATCTTAACTATTATAAATCTCAGTTTCCTGAGATTTACAGCATAGAGATGGTAACATCTTGTTACAATACCACATGATCTCTGATGGAGAACGTAATTTTAATCTCTTTCTGGTTTGGACAGTGGTATTTTTCTAGAGGCTTTATCTTTCTAGTCCAGGCATCCAAACCCTGCACTGTGAACTCCTTTGAGCTGCTTGCCAGCCCTGTCCAGAAAAACCCTTTTCCTATTTATTCTTAATGCCCTCGTACTGCAGATCTGGGGAGGGGAAGGGAACATACACTCAATTTTGCCCCTGTTGGCTACATCCATTTCAATAAATCTTCTCTGCTCATTTATAATGAAGAGACATATGGTTCCAGTTGATGCCTCTTGAACTTATGGTGCCAAATGAACTGAAATAATTTATGTTTTGTGTGATCATTACGGGACCAAAGAACATGTCTTCCTTCTTGTCCCATCATGTAAGTATTTCTAGCTTCTTTACCCTCTAGATCAAGTTTAACAAACTGTTCTCTTATATTCCAGAGGAAAAAACATCCCTAAAGAAGAGAGCGTTGAAACTGCTGATCACCAGGTGATAACAAATTGAGTTGACACCAACCCAAATCTCCCTAAAATCTCCAATGCCTCCATCACAATAATGAATATGCTAACCCTTGCCCACTCCCCACCACTTTCACTGCCTTCTAACTCTGGACAAACACTCCTGCCCTCTAGCAAAGGGCAGGATGGTGGTCTTTTCTGTTGCCCTCTTTAATTTGTCAACAAATTAAACTGTTTTCCTTCACCTCAAACTCTGTTTTCTTTTATTGGCTAAGGGAAATCAAGACCAGAATTTAGTATCATAATGACAGGAAACATTTTAATAGCATCAAACAGTACATGTAATGATGACCTTGCTATGATAGAATGGGTTTCCATTTTCAGAAATCAGGAAGCTGTTTTTCCTTCCTAAGAGTGAACCAGAGAAACCAAGGTCAAGAAACAAAGGACCAAGAAGTAAAGGGAGACAAAAGGAGTGGGACCTAGTGGATGAAGGATGGAGATGTTGGGGGGGAAGAGAGAGAAAGAGAGAAAGAGAGAGAGAATGCCAAAGATGTGGGTGACAGGGAGGCTCTTGCCTGCTTCCCAGCCCCCCTGGCTGACTTGTTCATGCTTTGTTAAAGTACAAGTCCTGGATTCTAGCAACAACAGCACATGGTGATGCAAAGGCAAGAGGCATTTATTGCTAACTTAAGCCAGGGTCCAACACTGGCCTGGATCAGGACAAGTGAGGACCCAAGCGTCCCCCCCCCTACTGCTCCCCCCACCCCTGCAGTCTTTTTTTAACCCATAACGAGGGGTTTGGGGTATAAGTCCTATCTGGATTGGCTGGTTTTGGTCTTGCCATATAAGGGGATATTGCTGGCTGGTAGCCAACAATGTCATATATGATTGTTTTTTGGTTCATGGCTGACATGGCCCTTATGTCCATACAAGGTTGGCTTGCCTCCCCCTTCCCAGATAGGTGCCTAACTAAAAATGGCTTCTTGATAGCCATCTAACATGCCAGCCTCCTTGCCTGATGTGCTTGTGTACCTGGTTCCCTGAGAGAGCTTTCAAGCTTGTAAAATCCATTGAGGGCTCTAGGAGTCTCATTATATATCTGCCTGAACTGATAGAGAACCAGCTCTGGATGTGATTGCCATACACTCTGAAAACCTAGACTTCCCACCTTCAATTTCAATAAAAACAAGGCCCCAAAGTGAGCACTATCCCTTCATCTCACTGTGTCCAGTGTGTAATTTTCAGATTTTGTAAATTAAACCTCCTTCTACTTTGACAAAGTTTCCTGATAGTTAACAGCTGGCTACCATTTAATAAAGTCAAAAATGAAACCCCTATTTGCCCAACAAGCATTTTTAGGGAGGCTTGAATAGAAAAGGGAATTGATAAGTTTGCCAAGGGAACTAAACCATTAGAAGGACCATGCAGACCAGAAAAACCAGCCCAGCTCCAAAGTGAAGAAGCTGAGATCAGTCTGTGTCAAAGGCAAGTGCCCAAGACTAGACATCCTAGCAGATAACTGTTGCAAACTGGTACCATGTTATACAACCATTCCAGGCTGTTCAGGTTCATGGTTGATTCAAGCAAACAGAAAAAGATTATTGGAGCCTTAGGTGTATTGACATATTTTAATACTAAATCAGGGGACCAGGTATACAGACAGATTAGGCCAGAGGCAGGCAAGAAGGCAACAGAGAGCAAATATCCCAGGCCCTGAGATTTCAGGCTTCTCAGCCTAGGTGTCAGTATTTGTAGATGTGTGTGCCCTATGCTCAAGCTAAGTGCTTCTTTGCAGTAGCATATCATGTTGCTTTAATGTTGAAGTATGATGACTAGGTGACACATTATAACTTAAAGTATGCTGAAGCACATTAACCTAAGAAATAAAGCCTAGGGGGTCTAGATAAACAACTCAACTTGCTGACTCAGTTTACTGTGTTCAACCCAGTTTCTCCTTGAATCTTTCTCATTCTACCTTCTATCACATCAGGCCATGCAATACCACCAATGATAGTCCACCTGGAACACCAGTACATGTAAAGTGTATATAAACCCTTAACTTGTAGCAGCACTTAGCCTTTGGCTATGAATTCTTTCAGTCTGTATTAATAAACCTGCTTATTGCCAGTCTTGGTGTCCTGGTTTCCTGATTATCAGTTTCCATAGTTGGAACAATGGCCAGGTATGGTTTTCATTTCCTTGATTGCCACAGCTGGGTACAGTTCTTGTTTCCCTGATTGCATGCTTTCAGTGTTATCGTAATAATGTGTGGGTAATGAAACCTGGCAGGAAAACAAAGTCATAGGTGGCAGTTACAGAGGCTGGTAGAAGACAAAAAAAGAGGCTGCTTCATTCCATGCTCCTTGCATGTGCCAAGTTAGAAAATCCACAAAAACAGTGTAAAAGAGAACCTCAAATCCTCCTTCCTGCACAGACTACCTCCCATTTGTCCCTGTTCTCTTATAGGATAGTTCAATAAATCCACCTTTTCTGTTCTCCACTCTGTCTTTGATTAATTCCTTCACTCCTGTGCCTCCAGACTCACTCTGATGTTTCTCCCCACTGCAGTTGTTACAGCAGGGTATTTTGCAATTATTATATAAGATCCCATCCATTTCACAACAAAAATACTCCCTTAGACAAAAAGTCAGCAATAAGTGTAATTAAACTCCCACCACTGAATTCCCTCTTTAGAATTAACTTTGAACTCACTAAATTCACTCCTCATCAAGATTAACTTTTATTTACCTCCAACTTCATTCCTGGCAACTTGGAAAGTTTATTCTGCAACTTTTGTAATAAAATTCTGTGTCACTCTAGGATTGATAGGGGGCATTAGAAGCAAATGTCTGCTGATTGCTGTGTGGATACCCTCTCAGGAAAGAAATTGCTCTCCTCCTAGGGATAATTAGCATAGTCATTAAATTGATTATGCAAATTTCACGAGGCCTAGAATCAGAGGTGGTGGTTGTGGGTAAAGAAGACTAATAATTCTTACATCAAACCAACCCAAAAGTGAGAAATTTCACCAAGAACAATAGATAATTCCACCAGAGAATACAATATTCAAGTCACTTCTGTTCTTTAAAAAATGCAGCTCTTTCCTGCAGTTTTTCTTAATAATCTTATTTTGTGCAAGTGAAGGGAGACTTTGTGAACTCTTCTCAAAGGGATTCAGAGAACCCCTCTCCCACACCACTCATCCCATATCAATAAGAACCACACTGACTGATGTAGTTGTAACACTTCCTTAAAGTGGGAAATGTTTGCTAATCCCTGTGCTCTCATTGACTTTTCACTAAAAGAAAATTATTAGGGGCAGGGTTAGAGGTGAGGTTCAGCCAGGGAACTGATGGGTTGGACCAATGGGTGTGCACCCCTCCCTGTGCACCCAAGCCCTGTCAAGAGGCAGGCTGGGGTGTGTGTATGTGTATGTGTGTGTGTGTGGGCGTAGGGCTAGAACCACTAACCCCCTCTGGTTTGCCTCCACTCTAGTCAATCCTTATCAGGAAAAGGGAAAACTTGATGGTCCAACCCAACCACAGATAACAGAAGAGGTGAAGGATAAAGGCCCTGGACACACACACCACCTGGGCAGAACTCAAAAAGAGCATGAGAAAACCACTGAACACAGGACCGTGAAACCAAGTATAGAGTCTACCTAATATAGAATTATACTTACAATATTACTGGGGAGCTGGAGCCAAAATCCTGGGTAAGATTTCAGCAAGGGCAAGGCACACCCCTTTTCCACAAGGGCTGCAGAAACAGGACTGTGGCCTCATGGCAGAGCTGCAAACCAAAATTGAGGAGACCAGTCAGACTTACCATCTGCTGATGGCTGTCCCCACTGAGGAAACTCTTTACAAAAAAAGGCTGGGAGTTGAGTTCCCTAAGCCAAAGACCTATAACACAAGGGGAAGAAGTGACAAAATGGGACAGAAAACAGAATGGAAGCAACAGCCACCAAGAAGGAGGAGGTAATGATACAAGACAAATGAGCTCGGACTGGACTCCAAATGCAAAATTAGGATTATTTTTTTATAGTCTTAAGAGTAAGAAGAGAGGAAAATCTGAACTCTAACAGAATTCAGTCCTACTCCAGGACCCATAGTGTTTACATGGCATCTGTGCAAACATCAAATCTTCAAATTTTACTCCTCAAAACATGCAGAGCATTTGTTAACACATTTCTGACAATAGCTTGTTCTGAGATGTGCCCAGGAGTTGGGGGGGACGACACTTGACAATGAGAGATATAAAAATGGAAGGAGAAATAGACTGAGGAAGATAAACTGACATGATTTTATCATGATAATGTCAATGAACATACCTCTGCCTCAGACCTGCATATGCTGACAGGGCTACTGAAAAACTATAGCCTAAAAGGACAGAGCCAAGGTCATCCTCTCCCCATGCACATAATTACAAGGCCACCCAGGCACAGGAAAACACAATATAGTTCATTTAGCAAACAGGGAAAAAGAGTTTCTAATGTCACAAATGACCAGCTCTCTCACTGCAGATAATGTTTACAACTACAAACATAAGACTGCTTGTTCAGATGGTGGAGTCCATTAATAGAGCCTAGATCTCATGGCACACTGGCAAGCAGTGGGCCAGGATCCAACTCAGAGTGGCAGCTAGAGATGGTCACAGATGGGATTCCTGAGATGACCCTGCAGCAGCAAGAGCTTGAAGGTCAGGATGGACAGCACTGAATGCTGACCTGGAAAGCAATGGTGGCAATAACATTAGGAAGCAGTACTGGATGAGCAAAAGTGATGGAGAGCTTTCAGAGGTGACCCAGGCACAGAGGACCAATTGCCCATCAATAGTGATGGATAACACTGGTCATTAGTGCTGGTTAACACTAGTCATCAGAAGGCAATGTCAGAGACACCAGTGCTAATACCTTTGTGAGTTGTTGGCCTATACCATCAACAAAAAGCTCTTTGAGACACTTGTCCCAGAGCCTTTGATGCTCCTTTCAAGTGATGTCAGACACACGGCTGGAGGCAAGTGCAGTGGCCAGGTCTCTGCAGAACATTTTGACTTTTCTTCTTTGGACTGCTGGATCCTTCTTTCTTCTTCAGAGGCCAGGAACAGAATGCTCCAATCCTATCTTCTATCCTTTTTCAAGGTCTCCTACCCTACAAACTTGATTGGATCATTTATACTCCTAAGTGATTGAACCAGTTAGCATCAGTTAATTCTTAATTTTTGATCTTAATATTAACCTAATGAGCTGATTGAACCAGATTGGTACATTTAGCACACAACTTATTGGGTCATTCTCCAGTCCAGGCATCAAATATGAAAAGGAAAACTTGGCATTTGCTTGCATAGAGCCAACCTGCTGTTAGCTCAGAATAGGCTCATGGGATTGTTGGGCACCGAGAAGCCACAGTCAGAGGCACCATGCACCCAGCACTCACTTCCCCATTCCCCGCCCTTCTTGAGTGTCTTAATTCTACAGTCTGCTTTCAGTGGTCAAAATTACAGTTTGTCCTTGTCTGAACTTTGTTTATTCCTCTAGATTGTCTATGAAAGCAAAACCATCCATTATTTATCCTCCTCCTGTTGGCTCACTTTGCAAAGCATAATCCCTTCCAACTCCACCCATGTTGCCAAAAATGGCATGAGTTTATCTTTTGTGATTGATGTGTAGTATCCCTTTGTATGTATTTATCACATCTTCTTGATCTGCTCCTCTGTTCTGGGGCACTTAGGTTTCCGTATCTCAGCTACTGTAAGCAGTGCTGCTATAAATGCAGGAGTACAGGCTTCTTTTTTGTTTAGGGTTTTTGTACTCTTTGTCTAGATATCTAGGAGAGGAATCACTGGGTCATATTGGAATCTATCTACAATCTTTTGAGGAATATTCATACTTCTTTCCACGGAGTTCAACCAGTCTACACTTCCACCAACAGATGTTTGCTCTTTGCTAATTTTAACTTTTTTTAAATTTTTTTGTTTGATTTTTATATACCACATATAAATGAAATCATCAGCACTTTATCTTTCTGGCTTATTTCAGCTAGCATAGTCCCAGCAGTTTATATTCTATGTTGTTTTCTTTGTTCTTGGGTTTTAATCCCTAAAAAGGCATCACTAAAGCATATACCACTTTGTGTTATGTTTTCAATATATTTTATAGTTTCAGGTTTTATATCCAACTGTTTGTTTCATTTTGAATTTTGCGTATGGTATGAAATAGCGATCTGTTGCATGAGAATCTATTATTACCCAATGGCACACTGGCATGGAATGACCAGGATCTGCTGAGGGGACTCATGGACAAGAAACAGCAAGTTGTTTCTGACGGAGGTCCTTTCCAGCTGTGCTTATTGAGAGTCTCCTTGGTCAAGCCTGGCCCTGCTTCCCTCTCCTTGCCCTTTCATCCCTGCCCTTGAGTATCTTCTTTGATTGTCTTGGTAACTGCATCTGCAGAAAATAACGAGCTAGCCAACTAATAGCAAACTAGTTTATGAGAAAACACATGTCATAGTTCTTGCTCTTTTTTGAATCTGTAACTATAAAAGATAATAACAATAGACTTTGCTACATGCCTGTTTTCTGTATTCCACATGGTCATTTTTTCTTTAAGGCACTGGGCAGGGAATAAAAGTGCTGGAGTTCCTCCATCTGGTCTATCTTGTACAACATGTGCCCAGATCCAGGTCTTCTTGAGACCCACAATTGGCAAGCCTGACAGGGACTTGTAGTGAAAGACTCCTAGAAGAGGAATGACAGTAGTGGTTGTGCATCTCCATAATGGACGAGTAGACTTCTATTTTTGCTTTGTCCTTACAATGGCTTTTAAGTGACCACAAAGTTAAGGTCTCTCATAGCCAGCTTCCTGATTGTCTTAAAATAGTGGAAAATATAATTTTTGGTTCTTCAACGAGGAAACAAATTTAGAAAACTGGCAAAGTATGTGTGATAATGTTATGCACCATTACAAAAAAGGGGAAATGATACCTGCAAAATTTTGGTCCACATGGGCCCATATCAGAGTAGTCATTTGAGCTGTTGATGGTGCCTGATCCTTTGAGTAGAACAGCTAAGACACAGAAATTGCTCTGTGATTATGAACTGGATGATGATACTTTGACAATAGTGAAACAAGATGTGGGTGATACTGTTAACTATACAAAAGCAGTCACCATTGTCAGACTGCTTGGGAAAGAAATAAAACCACCTCTGATCCCAGGGTCATGATTCCTAGCATGGCTTTAGGATACCAACAACATGTTTCTACTCTTAGTCTGGGCAAGAATTGAGAATTTTTAAAACTATCTTTTGGACAGTGTCTGTGGCTGGGGGCATGACAAACTAATTGAACAAGAAACACCTAAACAACCTCTTATAAAAATACTTCAAGGACCTGTAGAAACATATCCAGATTTTATAGACCACGTGATCAGGCCAGTCTGGAGATAAGTTGTTCAGCCACAAGCTGTAGTTCTATTAATTAGACTGCTTACCTCTGACAATGCAAATACTGATGTTAAAAGACAGTAGCCTTTATTAAAGAAAAAAGCCTAACAGACTATATTCATGCAACTCAAAATACTGGTACAAAAGAGCTTAAACAAAGAGTCTTTGCAGCAGCCTTGCAGTAGACTTTACAACAAAAAAGATAAAATTCAAATAGATGTTGTAAGTGTAAATGATTCGGTCATGTACAAAGGGAATGTTCACAAGACTGCCAACCCTAAGGCTTCTGAGTAATGTCTGTGATGCTGAAAGGGAAATCATTGGACTACTAACTGTCACCCTAAGTTTAATATTTAAGGGAAACCATAGATGAAAAATAAGACCTAACAGCATAAAAGAAACTTTGCACACTAGAAAATATAAAAATAAAAAGACAAATTTCAGAAAAGATTAACTAGCCATTTTCTACACAAAAGTCGGTTTGTCAAATTTAAACTAAAGTCTAAATTGTTTAAGATGTTATTCTAAGCCTCTCCTATAATTTGAGAATGACATATTTTCTGCTCTTGGTAACTAATGTACATTAGTGGACAATCATTCTTACAAATACAAATATAAAGTGTCTTTACCTGAAAAGAGTTAACAAAATACTAAGGTAATTGATACAAGTTCAGCCAGTCACTCTTCAAATGCAAGTTTAAGACATGTTTCACCTACAGGACTTAACTAAACAACTAAAAGTATCTGTTAAAGTATTCATAAGCATATAACTACCTTTTAACATGGTCAAAATTTTTAAAAGAGCTCTCAATCCATTTTTTTTTACCTCCAGAGGGTTATCATGACAAAACTATAAATGGTGCCTATATAATTTATGTAAAAACCCAAATTTAAAGATTGCAATCTATAATCTGGTCAACAATGAACTGGTTCATAAATTTATGGTTAATTTAAAACATGCATGCCTTAAAGTTACATATTGGTATTAATACTTTATTCTATGTTCAAATGTACTAACTCAAAAACTCACAGTATTTATATTAAGCTGGTTTGTATTAAACAAAAATAAGTTTGCCCTTTTCTGTTTGTGCCTAAACATCTGTTCTAGCTAAAATATTTTCAGGTGAAGCCAAAAGCCATATGGATAGTTTACTCAATTACACTAAGTTTTGCTTAGTACATTATGTACATTGGTACAAATGTAGATTATGCTTGCCTACAATTTCTTTTGTTTTTAATATGTCTAATATAAAGTTGTTTCTTTTATAACTTGAATAAATTAAAAATTTCAGTCCTAACAAAAACTTGAACAGTTGTTAACTTCACCTTAAGTCTATCTCTTTCATCATAACTTGGTAATATCTCTCAGAGAAAATAAATTTTCATAAGTTTGGTAATGATGGTCTGTTGAATACCTAAACTTATTTTATGTAAGATTCTAAACTGACAGGCACTCAACCCAAAACAGGAGCTGCAAAACAATGCAGCTTGATTGATGTATTTTTTAAACATTTTTTCCCCTTCTTGTTCAAATGAAATATGTAAGGACATGACCTGCAAGTTTTCTCATAATGTCTAAGCCAAAAGAGCTACAGTTCAAAAAATGGAGGCTAACTGAAGTGCCTTGTTTCAGACTCGTTGATCAATCTTATCCTTTCATCACTAAAAATAACACATGTAACTCATCTGGTCTAAACAAAATCACTATTCTTATAATATCTTAGTATGTACAGACTAAAAACTAATATACTATATAACACATAAGTACACTATGTTTTAAAAAGAAGATATTGAAGACAAACTTTCAAAGGTATATAAAAGGCATCTTAAAAATTGAATTTTATGTACTTAACAGACTTGCTCTAAAAATCTTTTAAGTTGATCTTATTAGAAATTTATATAAGAACCACACTAAAAAGTTAAGCTTTCTTATACTGTTTTACTAACTTCTTCACAATATTATATCTCTTCATTATTGTCCTTCCCTGTTGTCTAAGACTCTCATTACAAAAAGTTACAATACCTAACATACTAATGCCTAACAATAAAATACTAAAAGCAATAAAATATTAAAAGCAATTATTGATGGTAGTAGTAGCAATACTTACATTTACTGTATATTTTATTGTAAATATTGTAAGTAATGTAAATATATTATAAGGTACTTGTACTGGTAATACCAAGTAAGCCTATGTTTTAAAAACAAAAAAAGGGGGAGAAGGTATAGAGTCACATGCAAGCTCATTTAAAAGATATTTGGTCTTGAACAAACTTTTTCAGATTTACATTGTAACCTTCAAGCTCAAGACTTTGTAGATAAACACACTGTGTCAGGATTAGATGTGTCTGCACCCAGTTTACAGAGAGCTGACAGTCCTTCTAGTTTTTCACTTTTATTTCTGTTTTTTCTTAACTTTTTTTTTAAATTTTGAACTTGGAAAAAGTTACAAAAATAATAGAGTGAATTCCTATATTCTCTTCTTTTACATACACATTGAACAAACATAGTATTAGCCTAATGATTACTTTTGTTAAAACATTTGAGAAATAAGTTTGTAGTGCCTAATACTAAAGTGCATAAATCCTAAAGAATGTTTTCTTATATAACCACAATACAATTATATAGTAAAAGTAAGGGTCAGTTGTTTTATAGGAAGTTTCCCAATTTGTATAACTGTTTGCTCATGACTAATTTAACTTATACATATTTGATAGCAATTATTTAGTAGTAATACAATGTTTTCTCAGATCAAAATATTGGGAGAAATAAGATGCAATTTTCTGTTAATATTAACCTTGATATGATAAATCTTTTCATAATAGCATCCAACAATGCTTAAAAAGGATTATTCACCATGAACAAGTGGGATTCATTCCAGGGGCACAGGCATGGTTCAACATCTGAAAATCAATCAACATAATCCATCACATCAAAAAGGAGGAAACCAAAAACCATATGATCATATTAATAGATGCAGAAAAAAGCATTTGACAAAATACAGCACTCATTCATGATGGAATAAAAGGAACATCTCAACATAATAAAAGCTTTATATGATAGACCCACAGCAAATATCCTCAATGGGGAAAAACTGAAATCATTTCAATTAAGGTTTGGAACCAGGCAAGGATGCCCAAACGCTCACCACTCCTTTTCAACATAGCACTGGAAGTCCTAGCTAGACCAATAATAGTAGAGAAAGACATAAAAGGAATTCAAATTGGGAACGAAGAAATAAACTGTCATTATATACAGATGATATGATACTCTATGTGGAGAACCCAAACAAATTCCCAGAAAAGCTAATTGAAATAATAAATCAATCAGTAAGTTTGCTGGGTACAAAATCAACACACAAAAATCAATAGCATTCATATATACAAAGAATCAGTCAGAAGTGAAAGACAATAGAAACAACACTTAATTTACCATAGCACCAAAGAAAATTAAATATTTGGGAATAAACCTAACAAAAGATGTGATCTATAACAAAAGATCTATGCAAAGAAACAAAAGATCTATACAAAGAAAACTATGAAACATTTTAAAAAGAAATAGAAGACATTGAAAATGGAAAAACATTTCCTGCTCATGGATTGGAAGAATCAACATTATCAAAATGGCCATACTACTACAGGCAATATACAGATTCAATGAAATTCCAATAAAAATCCCAATGATTTTTTTTAAAAGAGATAGAACAAAAATTATTGAAATTCATATGGAACAACAAAAGACCCCAAATATTCAAAACCCTCTTGATAATCAGAAGAGACAATCAAAATATTACAATCCCAGACTTCAAACTATACTACAAAGCCATAATAATAAAAATAGTATGGTACTGGTACAAAAACAAAAGACCAAAGTGTCCAGAAGTAAAGCCACACATATATGGTCAACTAATCTTTGACAAAGGGGTTAAAAAGCATACACTGGAACAAGGACAGCCTCTTCATCAAATGGTGCTGGGAAACTGGATCACAATATGCAAAAAAATAAACCAAGATAACACCCTCACATCTTGTACAAAAATCAACTCAAATAGATAAGAGAATTGGATGTAAGACCTGAAACCATATAATACATAGAAAACCTGGGCAAAGCCCTTCATAAATTATACATCAGAAATCCATTTCTGGACACATCTACAGCTGGGAAAAGAAATGAAAGAAATCAAACAGTTGGGACTACATGAAGCTACAAACTTCTCTTCAGTACAGCAGAGATAATAAAGAAGACAAAAAGAAACCCAACCAAATGGGAGAAAATTTTTGCTCTCTATACAAGTGATAAGGGTCTGATAACAAGATACACAAAGAACTCACACAACTAAGCAAAAACAAAGCAAAAAACCCAGTCAAAAAATGGGGAGAAGTAGAAAGACACTTCTACAAAGAGGGAATACAGATGGCCAATGGGCACATGAAAGAGTGTTCCACATCACTAATAATCACGGAAATGCAAGCTGGGCACGGTGGCTTGTGCCTGTAAGTTTCAGCCTATGAAGTGGCTGGGGCTAGGGATTGCAGTTCGAGTCCCACCTGGGGCCCGTAGCAAGACCTAGTCCCCCCAAAATAGCTGGGCACAGTGGCATGTGCCTGTAATCCCAGCTACCTGGGAAGCTGAGGCTGGGGATTGCTTGAGTCTGTGGTACCATGGGCAACAGGAGCCTGTGGTTCAATGGGCAAAAATAGCAAGACCTAGTCTAAAAAAAAAAAATCACGAAATGCAAAACAAAACCACACTGAGATACCATTTTACATCAAGAATGGCCCATATTTAAAAAAAAAAGGCAACAACAAGTGTTGGCGAGGATGTGGAGAAAAAGGAACACTGTTACTTGCTGGTGGGTGTGCAAACTGGTCCACCCACTATGGAAGCTGTGTGGAGGACCCTCGAACAACTGAAAGTAGAACTACAATTTGACCTAGCAATCCTACTACTGGTAATCTACCAAAAGGACACAAAAGTATTCATTCATAAGGACACCTGTATTCGCATGTTTATTGTGGCGCTATTTACAATAGCCAAGATATGGAAACAACTCAAATGGCCCAAAATGGACAAATGGCTGAAAAAATGTGGTATATTTACATAATGTGATATTATGCATCAATCAAAGAACACAAACATGTCATTTGCAGCAACAAGGATGGAGCTAGAAGGAATCATGTTAGCGGAAACAAGCCAGAAAAAAATAAAAGAGATATGTGGATGGTCTCACTTACTTGAGGGATATAGGAAAAACAAATAAACAAATGCTTAAGAAAAACTGAAAACTGCCAACAGAACTAAAACATAGAACAAGGGAGTGGGAGAGGGGGAGAACACAGGCAGGAGAGGGCACAAAAGACTAAGATGTTTTACAGGTGGTAAGGTGATGGGAGAGCAAGGGGGTAGACAGTGATAATATATATATATATATATATATATATATGTGTGTGTGTGTGTGTGTGTGTATATACATGTATTTAGATATATAAGTGCAAACAATAAAAAGTGAAAAGTATATATATAATAAAATAAAATATATACATGTGTAATCAAATAAAAATTAATTAAAAAATACCCCTATAAAATGCAGGTAATAAACTTACTGGAACCCACTTCCATGACAACAGCTCCAAAAGCTGAGCTACAACTGGGTGGATTCAACTGGGTGGAAGGGGTAGGTGTCCCACATCCTCCATGATGACTGGATAGTCTCAGAGTCCATCCTGATTCAATTTCAAATGGAGCATCTCTTTATGAAGACCATAGGATGGCAAAGAATATCAACACCAAAATAAGAGTAGTGATGGTAAGAACTGGAGATTTCTAACTTGTTTAGGAGGAGATTAAAGGGAGCTGTTATTACAGTCTTCATATATTTGAATGACTTTTCCATGGGAAGATGAGAGACATCTTCAGTTCCAAGGGACATAATAGGATGAAATAATGAGAGGCATTGTTTTAATGAGGAAAGATAAATTATATTAATACTATTTATTAAGGATCACTGCAGGAGATATACGCAAGCATCATTTTATTAAATCTTTCCAATCACAAAAAAAGAAATCCTTTTCATAATGCTTCTTTATATTTTTTTTTCCCTTTTTCTTTATTTATATATAAATTTCACAACTTTGTAATCTCAAGGGTTTGCCTCCCCCCCTCCCTCCCCTCCCTTCCCCCCTTTCCCTCCTGTTCATAGTTGTACGCTTCATTTTGGTGCTTTGTTTGTTTTGACTTTCTTCAAGGTTTTTATTTATTTATTTTTTTTCACTATATCCCATATATTAGTGAAATCATTTGGTTTCTGCCTTTTTCTTTGTGGCTTGTTTCAGCTAATATGATTTCTTCTAAATGCATCCATGTTGTTGTGAAGTCTTCAAATTTGTCATTTTTAATTGATGAGTAATATTCCATCGTGTATATATACCACATTTTTTTCATCCAGTCCTCTGTTTTGGGGCATTTAGGTTGTTTCCATGACCTTGCGATTATAAATTGTGCTGCAGTAAACATCCGGGTACAGGTGTCCTTTTGTACCCACATTGAGGTCTCTTTTGGGTAGATTCCCAGAAGAGCAATTGCTGGGTCATATGGTAGTTCCATTTTCATTAGCTTGAGGGTCCTCCACACCCCTTTCCATAGTGGTTGAACTAGTTTACATTGCCACCAGCAGTGTAGTAGTGTTC
>PVHY01013730.1:0-40490 GCA_004024945.1 Uropsilus gracilis
GTGTGTGTGTGTGTGTGTGTGTGTGTTTAGGGTTTATTAGAATGGGAATGAAGATGGGGAATGGGGATAGAAATTGTGGCTTATAACCTTTTTAAACTATAAGGATGATAGCCTTAAAGGAGATTTGAGGGTAATTAAAAGGCAAATCTTACATTCCCCTTCCCTCAAAAATGTGTTATAATTTTTAGGGAAGTTGCAAAGCCAGGAAGAGGAAGGAAAGAGAACAACTTCAGCTAAAGTTGGGGCAGAGTGCTTTAATCTATTTAAGCATTAGAAAGGAAATAAGATAACAGAATTTTATGTCAGGTTTTCCATTTTTGATTGTCTTAGTATGTTTTAATTTGCACATGGTTAAATTTGCCTTATTTTTTAAATATGGACTTTAGACTTGTACAATAAAAGAGACGGCTAGTGTAGCAGTGGGGTGAGAGGGCTAATGTGGTAAAGAGAGTAATTGATTTGTGCGTGTAGTTGCTGTTTGCCAATAGTTGACCATCCTTCCTTTTATCGTAGGAGGTGAGTACTGCTTCCCAGCAGGATGGCAACCTCAGAATCTTCACAGGGCAAATCCTGTGTGCTGACAAGTATCTCCCTGCTGGTGCCTTACCTGCTACTGCAGGCCTTGAAAAAAGGGTCTGCTAATACAGTCACCAACTTTGTCTCTCAATTTTTGCATACAATTTAAACCCACATAATTATTATTGCAAAAACTGAATTATTGTGCTTTCTTGCCCTTGACTAGAGAGCTTGGTGGGTTGCTTGTCTGCTTGCCCAAAGCAGCAAAATCAGGCCAGAGAGGACTGGGATAGACTACTACTTCTGTCCAGTGGGTCAGCACTTAGCTGTAGTCATTCTGCTGCCCAACTCCTTTAATTAGGCTAATTTGTGTAAATTAGCTAGAGCTTCATTCTGAGTGGGGGGTCTCTTTTCAGATTCTAGGGCAACTTAGGCTTTAAGCAACAAAATGGTGAAAGGACAACCAGTGATTAAATGGACTTTGGTAAATTATCTTTCTGTCTCCCACCCCCTGTGTAGTTGAGGCACATCACCGCAGAGTGTAATTGTTTTGAACTGTCAGAATTCTAAGTTGTAGTTAAAGATTGTTGGTGTTTGCATTTCAGTCTGAGAGTACAGATTTAGTTCTTCACTGGTTAAGTTAAGCTAATCCTGACTGAGGGTTAGTAGTGATATGCTGTAACTTTCACAAGCTGTTTGCAGAATTCTTTTGTCAGTGAAAATATTTATAAAGTAGAAATTAAAGAAACAGCCTTTTTAAAACTTAAAAAAATAAAACACTGTGTTCTTGTTAACTTAATGGCATCATTGAAATTTTTTCCTTTAAAATAATATAGTCACCAGTGGTATTATGTATCATATTTCCGAAAAACTTCAGTGTAGTAATTGGCTGCAGGAAGGATGGGCACAGAAAAGTGAATGAATGCAAATAACGCATTTAGGATTGGGCAGTATTTTGGTGTGGCATTTAGAATACTCTTTGAGGGCTCTGGCTTCATTGTCCCCCAAATGTGGCTTCAAATTCTGGCCTTGCCACTTGTTAAATGTGTGACTTTGGCATATTTTTAATCTCTCTTAAATTTCTGTTTCCTAATCTGCAAAGTGAAAGAACAAGAATGTACCTGCTTCTTTGGGTTAAATAAAATAATGCATATAAAACTAATGACACAGTCTCTGGCACATTAAATGTGCGGTGTACTTTAATGCTGCTGCTATTGCTACCTGCCAGTAGTTGACCATCCTGTCTTTTAATATAGGAGGTGAGTACTACTTCATGGGGGGGATGGCATCCTCAAAACTATACTATTACAGTTAACATTAACCTATTCTGAATATTTAGGAGTAAACAACTTTATTATTTGAATTTTCTTTAACATGTGTCCACTATTTAAATTTTAAACGCCAACACCTAAAGCTTAATTTTTGATGCAGACTTTTCTGCACCAAATACTAAATTAAACTAAAGCTCACAACCTAAAATAATCCAATCCCTCTTTCTCTTCAGCTAATTCTGAGAAATAGTTACCATTAGGAATACATTTAAGTGATTATTCTGTGTAAGAGTCACTGCAGGCATCAGCCTAAGGCTAGTCCCTCCTCAGGATCAGAGGGCTAGATTTCTTCCCCCCAAGTACAGGCCAAGTGCAGGGATGAAAGCTGTTTACCTACTTCCCAGACTGAGAAAATATTAGTGTTGTAAATACAGAGACCTGTCAAAGATATATTAAATCAACCATGCAAATTCTGAAATGTAAATCATAGTTCTACTTCTGCCAGAAATAAATACATAAATAAAAACCTACCACTTCCACATCCAAATAATCTCCAAATAAATCACATCCCTAAGTGTTCCAGTCGTTCAAATTCATGCCTGGTGCTCTGGTTTCCACCCCAATTTTCTCCAAAGCAAAGCAGAGAGTAGAGCTGAAGCAGACCTGAATGCCTGCCGGTTCGTCTGCTTCATGTTGGTGTAATCCCACTGAAACACTGGACTGAGTTGAGTTTCATCCTCAGCTTTTTCCAGAGAGTTCAAGTGACCGTTTTCCACCCTCACCCCCACCCAGCAGCTGCACTGAACCGATTGGGGCTGACTGAGTAACAGTGTGATTTGTGGCAAGGACAGCTTCGCAGATGTTTATCAACGATGATTTAAGGGAAAAAAATTAGTCTTGTCTAGCTTTGTCTAAGGTGCAAGTTCTGTGTGTACATCAAAGACTTGGGATAAGGAGGCATATGCGTGTGTTGCTTCCCAGTTCCTCTGTTCTGAACTGATGTGAGAAATAGGAGAGGCCAAGGGAATTGTAGGTAACAACTCTCAAATGTATTGGGTGATTTGGAGAAGGAACACAGACCTTTCTGTGTCCTGTCTGGCCATGTGAGATGCAGCACCTTTGGCAAAGCCAGAGGCTGGGCTTATTCTTAAATTTATATCTAGAAAACAGTCTTTAACCCTTGGGAAAAACCCAGGGATGAGAGTGAAGGTCTGAGTGTAACTGTTTATTATGGGCATGCATCTAATAGATGTGATAGGATATATGCTTAGGATCTATGAGTTTTTTGGATTAGGTAATAGTAACATTCTCAGCTCAAGTCCAGCCCTTATTTCTATATTCAGTTTTTAACCCTCTTGTTCCTCTCCTTCTATAAGAGAATTTCTTGAGCTAAAAGGCATGTTTGGGTACAGATGGTCCTAGTAAGGATCTTGGGCAGTGACAGGAAGCTCTGTGGGCAGTGACAAGAATCTCTGTGATCTGTAGATCGGCATTAAGAAGGGAATCTAGGGTACTGGGATACTGTGGCGTTAGGCTATGCAGATACCTAGTGCACAGCCAGATATCCATAATGGATTGTCAAGATTGCTGGCAGGATAAGCAGGATCACATTTATTGTATAGGAACCTCTTTCCAAACTTTTGGAAATGGAAGGTAATTGTGTTTCAGTGCTGCCTGATTTTCTTGTTTACACTAATAAAGATTGTAAGTTGTAAGATTTGAATTTTTTTCTTGCATGGCTGAATGACTTTTTTATTTCACATTTTAAATCACTCAGTGATATCCTCAAGTTTGTACATTTATTGTTTAGAGTGAAAAAATCCTTGCCTGGTGTGAAACTACTGAGAATTTGCTATAAGGACACTGGTTGTGTTCACTTCCATCTCAAACTGAACTGTTTTGTTTCCTCAAAGTCATGTGTGTGGCATAGGGACCAGGAACTGTGGTTTCTTTTGATTGGATAATAGGGAATTATCTGGTGTGAGTATTATTTCAGACATCCTTGCTAGGTAGCTGCTGTGAAACCACACTGAGACTTGGTTGCAGGCTTTATAAGTTATGTTGGTTGCTACGAGGTCTGGGACAGTTTCCAACTGCTACACCATTCTCACAGGGGTTAAATTTCACAGGATGAGCCAGCACAAGGCAGCATGCCTGTGAATCTTATCCAGATGTCTCCGTGAAGTGGAGCGCCTGTCTTAGATATGGGTGACATCTTCCTTATTTGAGCATCTTGATGCATTTTAACTTTCTAATACTTGAAGAGTAATTTTTTTAAAGAGTCACCTTAGATTATCAGCAACTTTCTAACATTCTTCAGAATATGAAAATCTTTTCAACATCTAAATATATTAAAATAATCATATAACTTCATGAGCTTTCAAGTTTCAGTAGGTATGTTCCTAACAAAGTATGAATTTATCTGACATAAATATAGTCATATTTAAGGTGAACATAGAGAATATCCTACTGAGTAACATCCTATTATTAACTCCATGTTTAAAGAGAGGGCTTTTTTTAGTGGAGGAATAGATCTTTTGAAAAAAAGGTATAAATCTAAATTTACATATAAAGTAGCTGAAGATCATCTATATTTATATCTTGTTAACTTTATTTTATTTTGGAAGTCGTACAGTCTTTAAATGGACTGATTACCTATTAACTCTCTTGATTTTTGTTTCCCAGCAGTCTTTGGTCCCAGCCCATCCCATGGCCCCGCCCAGCCCCAGCACCACCAGCAGTAATAACAACAGCAGCAGCAGCAGCAACTCAGGATGGGATCAACTAAGCAAAACCAACCTTTATATTCGAGGTCTGCCTCCCAACACCACAGACCAGGACCTGGTGAAGCTGTGTCAACCGTAAGTTGCAGTTGTTCTTGTTTTTAGAGGCTAAATATTTCCTTGATCATATTATAGAGTGGCATAAATTGTGTCATAAAAGAGGAACTCTTGTTATCAATACAGCGACAAGTTTTGCAAGTCCTCAGTGCTTGAATGCTTCCATTAGTATTCACATCAGCTAAATGCCTATATAGCAAATGAAACTAGAGCATTTTCTCAATACAGTTTGACATTACTGGCATGTAAGAAGTGGAATATGAAGCTTCTTTTAAAAACTCAGCTCAATCTTGATTTTTTGATGGACGCACCTCTGGGGGCTGATGTAGCCGTAATAAAAGAAATTTTCATTGTCCATCATCAGTATTTATCAGAAAGATATTCATTCTCAAACCTTGTCCTCAGATATGAGGGTGTAAAATTCTTAATTGCAGATGGGCAATAGTGTTTTTCTTCCCTAGCAGCTGTAGTTTTGTGACCTCAGTTGTCCCTCAGTTCTTTGAGAGTAGGACTCAACCTCTACCCTTTCTTGTAAACCATGTGCATATATGTATAAAGTTCCAAAGTAAATTTGCATTCTATGCTAATATTGTCAAATTGAATATAAATAAGCTATTTTGATGCAGTGACATTAACCACTAAGTAAGAAGGCACTAATTTAAACTAAGGAGCCCAAAATACTGTTTAAAAAGGATCGTTGTGTAAATTCTAAAAACCTCTCATCAGTGAGCTTTAAACAGCCTATCTCTGTAACAACATCTTTGATTTATCCGAAGACAATAATGGTTCCTTACCAAAGGGATTTTCCATAACTGTGGAAGACTCCATCTACTAAGAATGTTTCCTATTCCCTGAAAAAAATTTCTCCTCTAAACATCTGATTACTAGCATCTCATTCCTGTTTTTCTGGGCAAAATATAGGTGCATTGAGATTACTTCAAGGAAAAAAAATTTCAAAATCAAGTAACATCTGGTCTTTCATAAAGAGCTGGTAGAGATTTTGTTTTGCTTTGTTTTTCAAGAGAGGGTGGGACAAAAGGTTGTTGGTCTCTAGCATCTTGAAACACAGTCCCAAGCTGCACTCCTGACCCTCCTGTAGCCTGTGCTTGCCCATCACTGTCCACAATACCCTGGCTCCACCCCTGAGACTTCCCAACCCTTTGCTTCCTGGGCAGCAAATTACCTTCGGTGCACGAGACCACTCTGACAGCAAGTTCTATTCTTAGGGGTTGTCATAACTAGCCAGTGTCAGAGGGAACTTTGCCAGGGTGCCCTGCCTTATTGCAGCTGCTGGAGACTGCAAACAGGCCTTTGCTGTCTTGTCTGCTGCTGGCCTGGATGGACAGCTTCTGCTTTTGCAGCATAATTACAGGTAGATAGCGCATTATAAAGTCTGAGGAGCTAAAAATATGACTTGGTAGGAAACAAAAAAAAGCAGCTCACCCTCAAATCTTGAGGTGTTAAAGAGAATGGAGAGTGGATTTCAAAAGGACAAAGTGTTCCTGCTAGTTTTGAATCATTAAGAAGAATTTTAACATCAAAGGGATAAAATTATACACACAATAATTGTGTATGCGGTGTTTTATATACATTTAAATAGGAACTTGAAGAATAAAACCAGTCATTTTTTTGTTGCATTAAATAATATTTCAAATGCAAGAGAACAGTATTTTATCATTTTTCCTAGAATATTCATTTTTTGGGGGTCATTGGTCTCTTTGATATATATGGCTTTTCCTTTTTGTCTGTCTGCCTCCTTTCCCCTCCTGACCCTTCCGCTCCCCTCCCCTCCCTTCCCCTCTGTTCCTTTTCTTCCTCTCCCCTCCCTTCAAAGCCAAAAAATACTTAATAACATGTATGTCTTCTCAGCTTATTGTGGGATCCGAGAGGGGGGGCATACTCTTCATGACTGTGTAACTATCCCATGTGGTTTCAGTTGTCATCTTTTTAAAAATTAATTTTTTGAGGTAATTAGTTTACAACATTGTGTGTTAAAACTATGGAATCTTTCTCTTCAGTGTTGTTACCATACCACACCTACCACCTAATATTCACACTCTACCTCCATAGTCCATTGGATCCCCTCCCCATTTTGTCCTCCTTCTCCCACTCCCCACTCTGGTAGCCTCAGTTCTACAGATTTTTGTGGTTATTGGTTTGATTTGAATTGACCTTTGTTTTGTTCCTCGGTATTCCACATGTAAGTGACACCATCATGTGTCTCTACTCCTTGCTCTTATCTGTGACAGTAACGACCATTCTATGATTTGCAAAAACCCAGATTTGATACTTTTTAAACAGAAGCAAGCCACACAGGAATAGAGGATTTTGTCAGTATCCACTGAAAGCCTATTCTATTTAACAGAGTATCTAATAAGTACCAGATTTCGCCTGCTGATAATTTCATGTCTTTGAATGCAAAGAGCACAGAAAAAGAAATTTCCTATTCTAGACTTAATTGTTTTCAATAAAGAATAGTTAGTTGATATGGAAGTGACAAGAAGTGTGTGGGAAAGTGATTCATTCTAGAGCTTAAAAAACCCAATAGACAAAAGAAGAGATTTTAGAAAAGTATCAGTAAAATTAGTGTAAATTCATAGCTCTAAAAATGAAAAATTATTTTGGAAATAAAAATTTAGAAAATAACATTGACCTGGTGGAGATGAATTATAGAAGGGACAATTGCAGCAGAAATTTTGTATTTCTGGAGAGACTGTATATTTTAGAGAGTTATCTAAAAGAAAGATGGAAAAAAGATACCCAAAGGTATGTAAGAGGGACCCAGTTTCCAAACAGTGCTTAAAGTCAGAAGGCAAGAATGGCATGAAGGTTTTTGTGTAAAACTGAAGAGTAAAGCAAAATGTATTTATGAAAAGCTATTTTAGGAGTAGAATTTACTTGTTATAATTTTAGAAGAAATGACTGAAAACATGTATTGTCATGACAGCATAAGAGATGGTAGTTTAAAGGAGGCATCAGTGAAGAAGCAGTCTCACCCCAAGTCAGAGACTCATGATCCTGGAAAGTAGAACTCGACATGATCCAGTCTTAGGAGGCAGCCAAAGGAGGGCAGTCCCTTAGGTTATTAGCAACAGGGAACAGACAGAGATATGGCAGGTAAGTTGGTGTGGATTGACAGTAGATACATTTTCTGGAAACACTTAATGAAAAACACCAGACCATGTCTTCTTGATCTCTGAATTGGAATGTGGGTATGGGGAATTGTGTTGCCATCCCATGCCTAATCCAGGCTGCTACACTTGCTATTTTAAGAAAATTATCTACATAAAAACATTAACCAGCAAGTTAAAGAAATGGAGTCATCTGGGTTAGATCATTAGATTAATAGGATTAATTTTTGTCCCTTGACTTTTGGACATTTTACATTCTGTTCTTTATCTAAAATGAACTCAAACAAAATATTTACTGTGCTATCATTTAATTCCTTTTACCAAAACTTGAGGCAAGTTTCCTAGACAAATGAATTGAGAGCTCTTGTTGCTTCCATTTTTTTGCTTTGTCTTTTGCATTTTAACTTCAAGTGAAACTACTAGCATCTTCCACCTCCAATATTTTTTATGGCTATTTTTCACTATTGTCCACCTCTCCTTCGCAACTCATCTCTTGATTTCTAATTTTCTTGTTTTGTTCCTCTGTAATCCTATCGTCTCATAGATTATTCTCCACTGTTACAATTCCCTATGAATTTTCCACTTGATTATTTTACTAATTGCCACAAATTCAACATTATCTCCTTCCTTTCCAGACTCACTTCTTGAGATTATTCTCCTTGACTTGAAACTTTACAGTAGTCATCAACAATTTCTCATTATATCCTCTTAATCACCTAGATCTATAATTACTTCTTTGGTCCTCTTCCGTCTCACTGCCAGAATATTTACTGTCTCCTCCCTGCACTAAACAGATGAGAATCATTGGCTCACACTGCTGCCTCCCTTCAGATGTCTCTCCATTCCCCTATTGGTTATTCAAGGCTAAGCTTTTATGGGAAGATCACTCTTTAGATCACTCTTTACTTTTATTTATATGTCACCACTTTACATTCAGCACCTAATTCTCACTGTTCTCCAAGCGTTCTCACATATAGCAACGTGTGTATGGCATGTGTAATGTTGACAAATCTCTTCCCTGTGTTAGAAAATCATGGTAGTCAGCATGGCAAATTTTTGCTATCCCAGAGTTACCTAATACAGTGCTAGGCAAACACCCCCTTTCCAGTCAATTGCCTTTGAAGTGCACCCAAAAAAATGCTTCTGTTGTGAGAATGTGATGAGGGTTAAATCAAATGACATTAGGAAAGGAGCTAAACAGTTTACTGCCTAGGACTCGGTTGTCATTAAATATTACTCACCCCCCTTTTGCCACCCTCCACCATACTAATGCACTGCTCCTCAGAATCTCAACTGTTAGAATATTCTTAAATGGTTTGTATCCCTACATTTAATCTAAAGAGGAAAAACATACCAGATTTTGATCATGAAAGTCAGGGAAGTAGGTCATGTCAACGTAACCATCAGTCTCTTCTTCCTTGAGGCTCTTTTCCTTAGCACTGCAAAAGTCTCCTGCATACACCCGTGATTTACACCTTCTCCTAATAATGGCAGTCGGATGCACATCTTCTTTATTTCCAAATTATCATTTTGGAAGATTTAAAAATATGTATGTGCAAAAGTTCTTACTGATTGGCAGTGGGAGTAAGTGTGGGAGTCTCTGTTAGCCAATGCTGGTAGTTTGGAGATTGTTGTGGTACTGACATTACTTGAAAAGGTGTAGGAAATTCAGTGTATCAACAATGCACTTTTACAGGAAAAAACAATCTACTGGTTTTATATATCAAAATGAGGCATTTCTACTCCTCCTACCCTCTGCAAGAAACCTTTTTCTCATTCCCAAACCAGTCCTTGGTCAGTCTTTTTTCTTCTTTCAGTAAATACTTAGTTTATTTTAAAGTATAAGTAAGATGTTATTTCAGTTTAAATGTGTTTACAATTATGGTTTAATATAACTTATAATATTATAGCCTGTTATTCATTTAAAGGAAGTATTTACCCAATATATTTCCATTTTCTATCCTTTCATTTATTGTTCTCTGCATGTTTTCCTTATTCTTTGGAATATAGTACAACTTATAAAAAGACGATGCACATAGAAAAGCAAGTCAGATCAGCAGAGGTAAGCATAAAACAACCAACCATAATTTAAGAGAAAATAGATGTTATAATCAGTGCAGTGTTCTGTGAGAATTCAGGGGGAGATTTCATTAACCTTGATGCATGGGGATTTCAGCAGCTTTCAAGGAAGTGGTGACATCTCAGCCTTACAAGACAGGAAGATTTCATGTGGAATGGAAATAATAGTGACCTGCAGACCTTAAAAAGAGTCCAAGAAGTGTGAGTGCGTAGATGTTTAGAAAGCAAGCAGAACACTTACTGGTATGTAGCTGTCATTCAGTAATTACTTGTTAGCCAGGGCTTCTAGTAGGCAAAGCGAAGAGTAAAATGGGGTTGGCAGTGCAGTTCAGGGGCATATTTTTAGCACCCTGAACATTAAGATTAAAAGCTAAGTTTATTCTTGAGTTATAGAAGAGGAGTTAGCCCTTGCTGTTGAAGAGATGCATAACTCAGTGTTCTCTGGTCTCTCCCTGAATGTATGGATAAAAGTAGGAAGTCTGTCGTGGGGGCAGAGAGAGCGACTCACAGGAGAGATGATGCAGTCCGACCCAGGCCACTGATTGGAATGTCAGAGGAAAGAGCATTGGGACTTCTGGGATGTCTTAGAGATAGGAATGTTGAGATCAAGCATGATTGTATGTGATCTGAGGTTTTAGCTCTAAAAAAATATTGAAATTTGAGTTGCATTGAGAGAATACAGAAAAGGTGCTGACTCAGTGCTTCTCTGACCTTAAACTTCAACCCTCTTTTTTTTTTTTTTTTTTTTTTTTTTTTTTTGAGACTAGGTCTTGTTATTTTTGCCCGTGGAACTGCAGGCTCTTGTTGCCCGGGGTACCACGGACTCAATCAATCCCCAGCCTCAGCTTCCCAGGTAGCTGGGATTACAGGCACGCACCACCACGCCCGGCTATTTTTTTTGGAACTGGGTCTCGCTATGGGCCCCAGGCGGGACTCGAACTGCAATCCCTTGCTCTGGCTGCTTCATAGGCTGAAGCTTACAGGCACGAGCCACAACCCAGCCTCAACCTCTCTCTTTGTTCCCCAGATGTGGTCGTGCTTTTATTCATTTGTACCCAGGACAGGTGACCCAGTGACTCAGTGAACTAAATACTTTTCTGAAACTGCCTGTTTTTTTGCTTGTGCACAGATTTATAAAGAGTAGTTTAAGTTGTTGTGATGATAGTAAATTTTAGGGCAATTATCAGGAAAATGGGCCATTTGAAATAATTGTATTATTTTTTCTATACATCTCTGTCTCTGTAACTTGAGATTCTTAAGCGGTCTCTGCTGAAAGTTGTTTATCTTCTGCACTGGAATAAAATGATCACCCCCTTTTAATTCCAAAATGATTAGGGTACTTTTAGGGTAAATTTTTGAAAGTAGAGGAATTCTAATAAGAGGAATATAATTTCTAATGCTTCATTAATCACCTTTTACCTGATTATGAAATTACCTATAGTGTTTACGTTTGAATTTAACAGTAAGACCCGGTGTTCTGATATTGCAGGTAAATATGAAATTCTTTGGAATTATGGACACACATTAAATGAAAAAAACTTTATATTCAAGTCAAAACAGTGAATCTGGAATAAAGTGAGAAAATAATGCACCAAAAGAGAACTCATTCTCACTTTCAAATTGAACAGAGAATTGAGTCAGGTGACCGAGACCAAGTGGTGCCCAAATGACTCAGTCCAAGAACCGTGAGCATACCCTTGAGTGATTCATTCATTTTAGAAAACATACGCAGACAAAGTCTGAATAAATTCTACACTGGAGTATTCAGACAGCTCTGTGAACATAAAAGACATAAACCATAGATTTTATTGTCCATACTTCAGCGTCATCCTGAAGCCAGGCATATGAGTCTTACAAACTAGAGCTCTTGATGTAGGGTTAAATTAGAAGCTGATATGACGAAACAGTCTCTCTTTAAGGTATAACTTGCCCTTTAAATGTTGTCTTCCAAAGAGGTTGAAGGTAGTATCTTGGTGGTAATGGTGATGATGATGTTAATATTTTGCTGTGTTCAATTCTCAAGCACCAATAATAAAAGACCAACACACCATTTTTCTCTGCTTATATTTCAATTTTCAGGTTTTTTTAAATTGCACTTTACAAGGGCACTGAGAAGTATATCTAACTTTTTTTTTCCCTCAGATTCCTTTGAAAAGGTAAAAAAATTAAAGTTAATCAAAATGTAGAGTAGTAGAAAAAATAGTTGTTTCATTGTATGCTTAAAGTTCTTTATTGACGACTACCTAAATCTTTTTTTAGTCCCCCCAAAAGTGAAATTGAGCTAAGATGACAGTTTCTCATATAAAATATATTTTATATATATATAATTATAAATTTATATATATAATTTCTCATATAATGTTTGCCATTTTTGCTTCTGTTACTTACTGCATAGTCTTTTGCCTATATCCAGCTTTTAAGTTCCAGACTTGTTCTACAAGCAGCTACTTTTTATCCTCTTAAAAGTCCTGTATAGAAATCCATCTAGAAAATTCTTAATACATAAAATACTGATAGAAATAATTTCTGGGACTTGGCTTCTCATTATTACCAGCACAACAGTATGATTCATAGTAACTCTAAGGGTTCAGACCAAAGAACTTGGGTTTTTTGCTGAAAAGTGTGATCTAAGTTGTAAAGTTTTCAGACTTTGTCTCATTCTTAAAAGAAGTTACACCAGTCTACTGAGTCAAAATGTTGAGTCACTATGTCCTTACAGACAGTTTTCATTAAGGTTCTGTGTGATCAAATAGTGAAATATAATGCATTGGAGACTGAGCAAAGTATCACTTTGTGACTTTTTCCTTTTAAATTGGAAGTCAAAGCAATTTTTAGTGTTTAGGAGCCATAGTATATTTCACTAAGTCACTCCTATTCATCTCTTGGGTACGCCACATAGTATCATTTTCTTGTTCCTGCTGATTGGGTTTTTTTCCCTTCTTGATATGGAAGAACTCTGATACTTAAAGAAATGCTTCATATGCAGTAGATATTTGACATAACAAGAAGTCTGAAGACTGTTGGAAATCCCAGAATTTTTCAAAAGTAATTTAAGCCTAAAAAAATTTCCCACACATACCTATTTTCCAGCAGGCAACCATCTCTTCCTTAAACTTCTCTTTACTTTTATAATTAGAACTCGTTAACTTTATTTGACAGGGACACATTAAAAAAAGAACACTATCTCACCCCTCCCCTTCTTGAGAATTACTGCTGCACAATGAGAGCAAAACCACCTTGAAATAATGAACCCTGGGTGGTGGGCTCCTTTTCTTTACTGGCTAAGTGACTGTCATCTACCTAAAAGTCCCTGCAATTGAAATATATACTGCAGCAAAATTAAAAATAACTAGAGGCCAGAGACTTTTAGTGTTGTCATAAATAGTTGAAGCCTCAAATATTAATTACTATTACCTTCTGTGTGTGCATGCATTTGATACTTTGGCAAAAAAAAATTCTCAATTATATCTGTGTTCTAACTTATCTACAGTGTGTAAATCTTTTAACAAACTTGTATAGAGAATTTGAAGATTTTGCCAATCCTCCTATTGTCAGTTCATTGTTTTCTTTAGGATTTTTTTTGCCATTCCCAAGCCAGATAACAGTCTCCTCTGTATTGCACAGACTATTAGCAAATCAGTTTTACTATTAGCCCTAGCAAACATTACTTGGGAATACAGTACTGAAGATAATAGCAATAACCACAAAATTTTAAGAGCATCTTCTTTGCAGATTTGGGTGAATTTGACTTTATGTGCATTCTGTGTTCCCTTATATGACCCTTAGATTTCTGTGGTAGTTGCTTAGACAATGTTTAGCTATGATAGCTATGAAAGTTAAGGTGGCATCATCAGAAATAAAAGTTGTAAAATCATTTTTGAAACTAGTGCTTGGTTTGCATTGGAATTTGCTTGTTTGATTACCATGAGCATTGGAAATTTACAACTGCTCCTGTCATCTTTCCCCATCTTCATTTCATAATAAATATCTGTGGGAGGAGGGGGGGAATTCCTGTTTAATACATAAACACCTGAATAATACTAACAGCTAGCCTTTGTCAGAAATTTATTGTATGCAGATGACTGTGCCAAGTGCTTTATTTTTTTAATCCTAAGGACAACTTTATGAGCAGAATTACTAGCCTTGTTTTGATGGTGAAACTGAGGGAGATTTCTTTTGTTTATTGTGTAGGATAGTAAGGTGACAGAGGTAGAACTGGAACTTGAGCTCAAGCAGTCCGACTCCAGAACCCATACTTCTGCCACTGTGCTTTGCTGTCTCTGAACATACCCTGAATGTCAGCTCTTAATTATCCTCCTCCCTGCGTCAGTGCCCATGTTCTTTTGCTTACCACAGTTAAAACAAACAAAAAAGCCCCTATTTCTTCAGGACCCCCGAAGAAACATTCAACTGTGAAACATGTAACCAGATATTATTAGAAAAAGTCAACTTTTCTTAAATCCCCTTGAAGAACCAGCAGATCAGACAGTCCAGATAAAGGTAGGGGGTTCAGGGAACAACTTGTCTTCCCTGACATCTAAGGAAGAATCCCTTTTACTGTAACTGGCTATCTGAAACCCAGCTCCCACTTAGATGTCTCTCCAAGACTGTGCAGCACATAGCACATATGATATTTATCATTTGCTTGGTGTCTGAGGCAGTTAGTGCATATCCAGAAAGAAATAATCTCCCACAGTCTAACAAATCCAGACTATGCTTTAGAAAATGTGGTTATACCATAGCATTGTAAATTTACTGAGTATAAATCTCATTAATAGTAAAACAAGGTCACATTTGAGGAGAAATGAAATACGTAGAAGTGAGAGGTGAATTCCATTTTTATTAAACAAAGATTTATCAGCATCAGACCTTTGATTTTGCTAGATACTGTGTAGGAGGTTCTTCACACATCACATAGACCAGAATGTGGTAAATGCCATGTAATAGAAAGGTACTACAGAGTTTACAGAATAGAGAGTGACTGCATGTGATTGGAGGAAAAACTTGACATTTGAACAGATTTTCCGGGCAGGATGAGTAGACCAAGATCTAGTTTAAAGCCAAGACTTCTGACTGCTTGCCTTGTCTGGTCTTTGTGGGAGATTTATTGCCAGAGGACGATTTACATTTTACTTGGAAGGTAGGTGCTACCTACTACCTCAGCATTTGCCCTTGATGGAATGTGAAAGAAAAGGGTGTGTCCAAAGAGGAAGATGATTCAAACTTTAGAGTAATACATTAAGTCCAGAAAACTGAGTTTTAACTATTGACACATGTACACCTCTGAAGGAAGAGCTTATTTTTATTCTGACCTGGAAATTCTTATCCTTTCTCAGGAAACTTCTCAAATTGTATGCTGCTTTGCTTTATGAGTTTGCGTGATTTTAGTCACACAAATGGAAATAAATTATGCATCAAAGTTCACATTGATCAATCTTCAATGCAGAAAAGAGACTAGTAATAAAACCAGTAAGCCAACTGGAATCTTATATATTAGAAACTTTCCACTGATATAATGCTTACATTCACCGGTAATAAAATTCTACATATTCCTCCCACATGTAATTTTTTTCTTAAATTTTTCTAGTTTGGTGTATGGGCTGAAACTTTTTTTAAAAGTGCTTTTTCTTTAATAAAGTGCTCCGCCACTCCCTTGATAGGGTCATTTGGCCTGAGAATGGAGACTTTTGAGAAGAGATTTTGTAAGAGCCATGGGACTGAGTGGGAGGAAAAGATGAGTTTCCCTAAATGAGGTATCTAGAATTAACGAGACCATTCTTGTATTCTAAACCTGATCAAGTTCATGGCTCCCGCAAGGAAATGGTCTCTTCCTCCTACTTCCTCATGTATCTGCACTCACTGACCTGACCATACCTGGCTCAAACTGCCTGCATTGCTTGTGGGGCCAGGATCACCGATCTTTGTCTTTTTCTCTTTATGCCTTCTTTCTTTCCTCTATTAAGTATCAAAGGTCTTTCCAGGAACCTGTATGAAAAACCAACTTTTTTTTTGAGTATCAGCTTTCATGTGGATAGTTTTAGATTTCCAAAGGCCACTTTCTGCTAGTATAGGACTATTTCTTTAAAGAGAAAACCAGGAAGCAGTCATTTGTTATCCTTTTCTATTTGGAAAATACTGATCCTTCACAAGGACTTTTCTAAAATGTTTTCATCTTCATCCCCATTTCTTAAGTCGTAAATTATAAAGATATTGTTATGCCTATCTAGTATAGCTTTTGCATTAATAATTAATCTACTTTCATGGTTCTGTGCAGTACTCTTTAGCTGGCTAGATAATATTTTGCTCCTCAAATTCTCCCTACTATTCCTTTGTTATCGTTTAAAAATATGTAACATGCAATAAGCTGTTGGAAGCTACGCTCATTTAACTTTGACTCAGTTTTTTGAGGCAAAAGAAGTTGAGCATTTGATTTCAAAGTGCATTGCACTCTTTTCATTCTCCAATCTGAATCACAGAAGTTTTTATCTCTTCTAGTTCAGAGAATGTTACCGAGACTGGTCACAGGAATTAAAATTTGCATGCCCAAGCCCCCCTTCAGTAAAGTCTAAGTCTGAAGATTTAGCTATTTGAAGATAAACAGTGGAAAATGCAGTTGTATTAAAGAATTTGGGTGCTGAAGCCTTGCACGCGACTCTGACACTTGCTTGGGCAGATTTCCCAACCTCTCTGTACCCCATGTTCCTCATCTGTAAAATCAGGATAGTGTAACAACAGGACAGAATACTTGTGGGAACTCATTGAGTTAACTAACATATGGAGAGTGCCCAGAACATTTCCTGGCATATGCTAATGTTACTGCTGTCAATATGTATTTTTTAAAGTTCCCAGGGGGTTGATGTTCCATACCTCTCTCCCCCATTAAGAGCTTCTGATTTTGCCCCTGCATGTTATAATTGAGAGAACTGAGACTCAGAGAAGGTTAAATGACAAGCAGGTGGCAAACTCGAGAAAAGATTCCATTGTCTCCTGAAATACCCAGCTATCTTATTTGCTTCTTAAGTTTTCTTGAGTGACTTTAAACTCTACCCTCAGTTCTGCCCTTGATCATGAATATGAAATATCTGCACTTGAGTTTCTGGCAAAAAGGACTTTGTCCTCTCCACTGTCAGCTCTTGTCTAAAGCTATTGAAAGAAATCTAATTTATGAAGCATTGCCTGAAAGATATATAGTTCCTTTGTTCGCCACAGAGCTTGTCATGGTTCACATAGAAGAGGAGAATGTTTGTCTTAGATTGTATTGATATTAGGTTAGATTATATTTGTATATCATGTGTTGCAGACCTGCTCATTGCTGGAAGTGCCAGGTCCCACCCAGTCTCCAGGGGTTAGGGGTTGACGGGATCAACATTTTCACATCTGTAATAGAATTACACCAGCCCCAGAGGACGAGGGGTACAGGAATATTTTAGTAGAAAATCCTTAGTCATATGAAATCATAAACAGAGCTACATATACACATGTCCCAAATTATTTTTTGTACATATTTTCTAAATATAAATTTGTGACTTCATCAGGGAGAACAGTAAGGTCATTGTGATGAACTCCCACTGAGCTGAGATTTTTGACTGATTGTTGCATAACCAGTATCAATTGAGCATCTAATTTTTTTCCATATTGTTTTAGCTATATAGTATCAGAAAAAGTACTTAATCACCTCTGTAAGTTGTTACAAAGGTAACAGTTTTAACAGCTCCTCTTTTACTATCTTGACTTAGAAGATAGCAAGAATCGGAGAGGTTTCATTTTGACACTGAATGCAGGTAATGCAGCTGTTCTCATGCCTGCTGTCTCACAAAAGAGTCAGACCAGGAGCATCTGTAACTTAGAGTCAGCCCCAGTCTCCATGACATCACTTGATGGTGATTCAACATGGTAGACAGCTTATTATTGTACAACTGTCTTATTAGGTCATGGTAAGGGTGTACTCCAACTCGATGTACCTGCTTCCCGCCTGTCATTTGTTTGACTGTGATGTGTGAGTAGGTTGTTGGGACATTTTATATGAATGGACATGCACAGACTTGAATTTCCAGAGTACCAACATAGTCACAGTTTTCCTAACCAGTGACTCATTTTTTAAGAAGTTTGAATATAAAAGTGCAGATGGCGTAAAGACATGTATGAAGTACCTTATTTGCCCACCCAGGCACTTGAAATGATTTAATATGAAGTAGTCCTTGGGGTGTTAAAAGTTACCAAGATACATATTTTCCTGGGTGTCCTGTTTATTTCTTCATTTAAAGACTTAACAAGTAAAATTCAAACCGAAAGTTGATGGAACTCCCAAACACCTTTTTCAAAATTTGATAATGACTCTTCTGGTGAGTATGAATTTTATCTGTGGATGCAGCATAGTCTGCAGAGAGCCTCCTGGGTTAACCACCTGTTTGCCCTGGTAGTATTTCGCTCTGGACTCTGTAGGCCCCAGGTGATTTTTTTGACTGACATTGCACAGAGGGTGTGGCCCCTATGAAAGCCTACAGAAGGAAGTCCTCCCGGCCTTTGCTTGGACAAGCAATTTCTCTTGAAACTTCTTTTATGCTTAATGAACACTTTCATAATTGTATTACCGTTTTATTTTAACTACTAGGAAATTCTGACTCAAATTTGCATTGACATTTGGCAGTTCTGGATCTCGCTCTCTGGATCATGCATTTCTGGCTTTATTTTCCCTTCATCTTGAATTCTGTATCTATTTATCTTGTGTGGTGCTGCTTACAGTTTTGCTAAGAGTCAAATTGAGGGGGAAGAACTATAAATACTTCTTATGCTCTCTATTTCTATTTATTACCCCCTTTAAAAATCACAGTAGGTGGAGCATTGTTTGGTCATTTTTTGTCAGTTTGTTTTTAAAACAGTGATTCTTACCAAAGTGGTTCACTTGGAAATGCTGATACATGACTATCTGGTGACATGTCCACTGGGAAGGAAAGTCTGACCCCTTCTCTTCATGGTTCTTCAAAGACAAGCTGACGCACAACAGCTCCCTGACCACCAGTAAACTGTCAGATCAGCAAATAATCAAAATCATGGTTTCCAGCAACTCTCAGCTTGACTGATATCTTTAGTAAAAGGAAGAAGTTTTAGGATATACTTTTCTTTATATTATCCTCACTAGAAATTCATTCTGATCTTGAATTGAGTCTTTTTTGTTGTTTGAATTCAGGAAACATTCAGCAATTTGTCTGGATATGTTTTCTCAATTGAAGTTTGTTCTCCCCATATTTTTTTTTTTTTTTTTTTTTTTGAGGCTAGGTCTCGCTATTTTTGCCCATGGAACCGCAGGCTCTCGTTGCCCGGGGTACCACAGACTCAAGCAATCCCCAATCCTCAGCTTCCCAGGTAGCTGGGATTACAGGTGCGTGCCACCACACCCAACTATTTTTTTGGAACTAGGTCTCGCTACGGGCTCCAGGCAGGACTCGAACCACGATCCCTAACCCAGCCGCTTCATAGGCTGAAGCTTACAGGCTTGAGCCACCGTGCCCGGCCTTATTCTCCCCATATCTTGATAACTTAATAAACCTTGGTTTAAAATTACTGGCTCTGGTTCTGAACCCTCCCGTGTACTATACTTGTTTTTATTCTCAGTCTTTTTTGAGTTCCTGATAACCCGTTGATAAATCTCTAGTTTGGAGCTTGAAAGAGTTTGTTCTTCCAGTGCCATGGTTTGCCAGTCTGCTCTCCACCTGTCCTCTGCTGTCCTTTCTTCGTAGATGTTTGTTCTGATAACTCTAGTCATCACTGAGTCTGCACAGACGGTAATATCAGTTATGGGTTTTAAAAGATTAATTTCTTTCCAGGGTTTGTATCTACCCACCCTTGAGTAGATGTAATGGTTTGCTGGCCTCTGATACGAAACCAAGGTTTCTTTCTGGGTCCACCACTGACCAGTGTTCAGGAAGGAGAATTTTAATACTACTTTGAAGAGACATGAGAGGTAGCATTTCACAAATGAGCTTAGACCGCAGCGAATGAAGCAGCCCTTCTCCACTTGCCTGCCTTTTACTCTGTAAACCTCACAGCAGCAGGAGCTTGGGAGTGCTGCTGCCACACTGACAGAGTTGCCAGGGTATGTCACCGCCTGCGCAAGTCTTTTCGTGTAGGCACCAATATCAGCCAGAGATAAACATCTCTGGGGTGAGCCTAAAATCTCTGCCCTACTGCTGCCCACATCTGCCCAAGATGTATAGGTCAGCCCTGTCTCCAGGAATAGGTAAACTCAGTTGCCTTGGCAAACTCACCCCAAGCAGTGTTTTACTTTTCATGTCATTCAAAGTCTTACAATGGCTAACAAGGTCTTACCAGCCCTCCACCCCACTGATTTTCTGAATTGACTGCCTCTTAATCTCCTTGACCACTTTACTCCAGCCGTACCAGACTTCATGGTGTTTTGCAAACCTACCAAACTTGCTTCTGCCTTCCAGTCATGCTTTGATTTCCCCCCCAGTACCTGAATTCCTCTCTGGCATTTGCCTTCCTTGCTGCTTTCGAAACTTTGTCCAAATATCACCACCTTATCAAAGTGAACTGGGACCTCTTTTAAGAAGTCATAATCTGCTTCCACTGTACTTTGACTTTTTTCAGTAATTTCCCTTTCCTTGTGCTATTTAATTTTTACAGAGCTACTTCAAACTTGCTAATTTGCTTATTTCTGCTTATTTACTACAATTTTGAATGAATAAAATTCTTCTTTATATGGCACAAAGAAAGGCCATGGTATGAACCCAAAGATTTAAATGCAGAAGCATTGTTTTCTTAATAGCCAAACTTAGGATCTACTCCTAAGTACTTACTTATAACACACACACACACACACACACACACACACACACCCCTATTCATACTTAGTGAGACATGTAACTAAAATATCAGTGAATTTGGATTACTCCCCACTGGAAAGTTTATGTTGAAAATTAACACTTTAGAATTTGACACATGAACAAACTTTATCCTCCCATATGATATAATTATCTTTAATCTTTCTCCTCATCCATTTATTATGATGTATATTATTTTTGTAAGACAGGCTACAAATAAATACATCTAAAAAGACATGGTAAACAAATAACCAAACCATTTAAGCTTCCTCCTCATTGGTAATATCAGCATATTCAAATAAGATAAGGAATAAAATAAGTGGCAACATACCACCTACTTTCTTTTCCCTGGAAGACTTGCTAATAAACAGATGTGAAAAATCTTTCCTGCTGGGCTGATTGAGCATTGACTCCTTCCCTGCACAACACAGCCACTAGCAATTCATCGGAGTTGGCATGTGAGTGAAAACCGATTTAAAACCCTTATCAGATTCTGTCCAGCTCTGTGATATAAGAAAAATGTAAATAAAGGGTTTCGCTTTTGTCTTTCTGAGAATCAAAAACCTTGTTTGTTTCAAGTTGCTTTTTTAATTTAATATCCTTGCATTAAAAAAAAAGCCCACAAAATTAATAAACAAGTCGCTTTTGTCTCCAGATACTCAAGAACTGGGAAATATTCCTTTTTAGTCAAGATGAGGTTATATTAATTATATATCAATTTTCTGATTATGGTATTTTACTTTATATATTTTACATGAACTGTCCATTTTCAGAGCAACAGAATACAATTAAAAATTTGCTTTTTTACTCTCATGATTCAAGTTATCCTTGCATTTCAGAGTTATCGTTAGGACCAATTATCACTGATTTAGGCTTGTGCTGAAGAGCTACTTATGATGGATTTTTTTTTTTTTTTTTTTTTTGGTCAATCAAGTGCTTGATCTCTAGGTCATTTGCTGTGTTTGATCAGTGCCAGTTGATAGTGATTAGGCAAATTGTCTGACCGAACCACCAAAGAGAAGTCAGGCACTTGAAATAATTGACTTTTGTCAGTCATTTTGTTCTGCCTCATTTTCCCTTGTACTGTGTTCCTTGCCATTGATTTTTTCCTTTGTTTTTTTCTGCAGAATATGCCTTTTTATCATCACTAAAGTTCTTTCTAGAACAAGAAAGGTGGTGGTAGTGGTAGCAGGGTGTGTGTGTTTCTGTGTATGTATACACATACATATGTATATACACATGTGCATGTTTATGCATGCATATAAACACCTTTCATATTTGAATATATAGGTAGATGAATAAATGTCACTTATGTTTGTAAGTAAAATAATGGAAAACATAACTAGAAATTCTCTCATTCTTCGAATGAAGAGAATGTGAATGAGACACCTTGAGGACAACCATGTGAAGTGTCAAATGCATATCCCTCCGCTCCCTTAAAAAAACACCCCTTCTTTTGGGTAGATTTATGTCAGGGATTTCTCTTCACAGTATGGTTTAAGTGCAGTAGATAACACTGTAATTGAATCACAATTAGGAAACTTGTTTAAGGCAATAAAATTAGCGATAATGACTGTACAGGCCATTGTTCTGTCCCAGAATGGTCACAGCTCAGAAATACTGCCCCCAGACCATTCTCCATGCCATGAAGAGTGTCTAATTTGTTACCGTTAATTTTAGCCTCCCTTTTCAAGCATGAGTTCTAAACTTTAAGATTGAGAAGATGAATATGAAAGCACTTTGAATAGTATCAAACAGTCTACTCAAACTCAAACAGGTCTCTGATGAGCTTTTGGTCTTGAAGTGAGATACTGTCCACAATATTCAGCAAAATTCCTAATTTAGGAAGTGTTACGAACATATATACAAAAGTACTTTATATGATGTTAGCAATCAATAAAAATACAACCCTCTAATTGCACATTCCATGGATAAACTTGGACAGACTTTCAACATGGTTTCGTTCAAAGAATTAAGATTTTAACTGATTGCTACCGTTACCTGATGCTGTCTAGGAAGAAGACTTATTAGTCCTACTTCTGTCTTGTGTTGATCACTCCAAGCAGCCTTCCAGTGTTGCTTATACTTAAATTGTGCATAAAGGAAATCCTTTGTTGTGACTGTTATTTATATCACTGACAGTATATGGATGCTTTGAGGAAAAATAAAGATAAAAATATGATTAAATTATAGCAAAACAGCATTGCATTACTGTTTGAGAATCTTATGTTTTTGCAGGGTTTTGTTCACTTTGGTTATGTGGTTTGAAACATGAGCAATATACTGGGTTTTCATCGATACTTTAAGCCTTTTGAGTTACAACTACAGAGGCAATACAATTTTGCTTTGATGCTCTAAGCAATTAATTGTTGACCCATAAAAAGAAAAAGGTACCCATAATCCCACATCCACATTAATGTCAAAAGTGATTTTATTCCTTTAGTTGAATACCGTTTTTTCATGATTTAAGTTAAAGCACCAACATTTAGTTTTTGACTATGGTTTTGCTTTCTGGCTTATTTTTCCACTGATGGTAAGATCTCATAGTACTCCTAGTACTATGTACTTCTAGATTTTCATAGTACTTCTAGTAAAGGAAACAATGTACTTTCCTTTGTATCCCTTCTTTTGTGACATCTGCATCATTATACTTAGTTTAAATTGATTAAGGAATAGAGATATAAAAATGAGTTCTTTTGGTGTTATTTTAGAAGGTAGTTTTAAGACATTTTGTTCAGAACTCTAACATTTAGAGAATTCTTGTTGGATATAAGGCTAACCTCTTTGAAATTTTAACTTTTTCAAAATGACTTGTGAAAGAGTCACACCATTAATGATTGAGTTACTATGTAACATCTCATTTGCTGACTTTTTTCACACTAATCCCATTCCTATTTTTGATTAATGTATCTTTAGATGGGACAGGGACTGGAAATCAAGTCAGTTTTACTGTATGGAACTTTAGGTCAACTCAGGTTAATTTATGACTGGGTATAAGGGAAACAGATACTTCCTGTGATTTACTTATATTTTAAAGCTATGATTTGGTTCTCATTTTATATAATTTTGATAAACAAAAATTTTATCTATTTTCCTGTAGATAAAAGTAGGTCACTATTTTGAAGAAATGATCGGACTGACTCAGAACCTACTCTTTGTACCAGGAAGGCTCCCTGAATGCTGCCCCTTCTGACTGGTGCCCATGCCATATCTGACAGTGCCCATGCCATATCTGGAGTTAAATATTTTTAGCATCACGTCTGAGCTGGCTTATCTTTGTTAAGTGTACAGAGTGACAGTGAATAATATTGTAGTTTATCTCCAAAGAGAATAGTAATGACCTACACCAAAAGAGGTCAAGAGCTGAAGCTCTTTAATTAAATACTCCTTTAGAATGGGCAAGCCTGGGTGCTATTCCATGCTTGAGGTGACCCTGATGATAGGAAATTTGGGGAAATTTACTTATCAAGTAATTCAGCAAATAACTGCTGTGCATGCTTACTACACTTGGTTCTGGGAGAATCAAGATAAATTTAGTAACATAGACTTTTACTCTGAACTGTCACTCTCTGTTTAGGACAAAGTAGGACATCTTGCTTGACATAGACTGTTAAAGTGATGTTCATCCTGAAAATTTTAAACATTCATTTAGGAAAAAAGATTATTCCTACTATTCACCACTCCCTTTTGGAGTGACAGTTGAAATACTTAATAATTCAAACAGATTCTAGCCACTTGAAATAAGTGCTAGCAAACTGATTTACACCTATTCTGCTCATCTGTGGAAAACATATTTAATTTCTAATGGGATTTTAAGAAGCATGATTTACCTTGGTAGTCTTCTCAAAGAAGTAACACAGTGATATAGTGAGAAACAGAAGACCTACTACTTACCAGCAAAGGTAGGCTCTAAGCCAACTTCCTAGGCATGCCCTAAATCTTTAAATTTTCAACCATATGTGCTGGGCAGTTTCAGTTCCCCTTAAAAACTTTAATCCCCTGAACACTGCTAGTCTTACCACGGGGACTGCTCTTCCTGCCTTTAAATGTTCATCACTCACTGCTCTCTCCTTCTCCATTGTTTCAGCTGTTCTCATTATAAATTGATCATTTCTGGTGTGAAAATGGCTGGGATAGCCTGCTGAGCTCCTTGTTTTTGGTTTTGGTAGCATTTGTATGAAGGACTTAGATGTCAGGCCAGGTCTAAAAACTAGTAAACAAAAACAAAAGAAGCAAGTTACTCAGTAGTTACTAAGCTTAGAAGTGTGGGCTTTACAATAGGAAAAGAATTCTTTCTGTTTCACTAGAATTTCTGTGTAACTTTGAACAAACTAGCCTAGTTTTCACCTGTTTTATAAAATGAGAACAGCGTACTACATTTTAAGGGTATATTTAGGAAAACTGTAGACTTAACCGAGCTGTCATGTAGACCACATCTGTGAACACTATTAATATGATCATTGTCATCATGCTTTAAGTTAAGGATTAATGGTGCATTCATTACTTAGTCCTGTCTGGGAGTGATTATATACTAAGTTCAGTTTAGTAAACTTTTATTTGAGCACCTATGTATCAGGCACTGTGCTAAATGATAGGATACTAAGATGATGTTTTGCTGAATGAGCTGAGACCTTGGTAACCCTGCACCTGACACTTACCCACCTTGTAAGTATAATTATAATACTGATTTTTTTTTTCATCTCCAGTTCAGTATCTAGGTTGAGGGTTAGTACAAGTTAGACTCTCCATTAGTAGTTGTGAAATGACATGATTATGAGATCCTTTGTCATTCTCATACACTCGTCTTGAAAATTAAAATCTGGCACTATTTTGAATGGTGTCTGTTTGCATCTTGAGAACACACCAGTGTTTCCATATATTGCTAAAAGCATGAATTAAACTACTCATCAAGACAGGCAAAACAGCATGGAAGAGAATACAAAAACACATTGGCTGATGAGATGTCTTTGAGTAAGACTGCATTGAAAGTAATATCAGAAGATAAGTGGGCTTATATTGAAATTTCTAAAGGAACAAATTGTTGCCTACATTCTTTGTTATACCAGCTGCCCTATTCACTATTCTTGTATGTAAAAACTGAGACATTTAGTAATGAAAATATCAGAAGTAGGTCAGTTTTGTTAATTTCATGATGACTTTTAAAAATTTAACCTTCAGGTTAATAAAAGAAAGTGTTCACTCAAAGGGTGACAGTGGTTTTCTTAATTCCAGATTATTCAGACCACTTGTCCAAAAAGAAAAAAAGGGGATAGAAGATAAATATATATTTTGAAAACATATATTTAAATGTTATCTTAAATGTCAGGCTAATTATATTCAATAAATCCGGTTTATATGGCTCAAGTTTTTAAACTTCAAAAAAATACACTGATCTAGCCTTGTGGAGAGATGGTTTTTTTGACTCTAGAAAGGGATTTAGCTGTAATTATTCTTCTAATATCAAAGCAAAAGCTATAAAATAATGTTTTACAATTATAGATGCCTTACAAGAAGCCTTTTTATGTCATCCTTATTCCTATTTTCTCTGGTTGATAATTAATTTTACTCCAGGTGACTCACAGCAGAGGTCAGAACTTCTATAATGGCAGTAATGCACATTAATAATGACATGGTAGCCAGTAACACAGCCCTTAATTAGAACCAGTAATTCGATAGGTTTAATAATGAAACAGGAGGCCCCAGGATCCTTCCATTTCCATGTGCAGACGGAGGGTACAGCCGCTGCTGTGAATGCTGACTAAACTCCGTTTGTTATAGATTTGGAGGTTACTGGGTTGTTTCATGGTATTCAGACGGAATTTTGGAAATGCTGAACAGCCATTTTTGTTGGTACAAATAATAAGCACTCTCCATTTTACTTTTAGGAACATTTACTAGAATCAGGTTCTGTTTTGTCTAAGAATCTGAAAAGAGGAACTCATAGACCTTTGAGAACTATTTTGTCCCTCTGGTAGAGTCAGTCTGTCCTGATGCCGTTTGTATTGACAGAACTGCCTGGGACCAGAGTTTGGTTCTGTCACTAGGTTTCCACGAGGTATGCTTCATGTCAAGGTGGCTTTCTAGTTTCCTTATTTCAGTTCTGAGGAGATAATCATTTTTCACATAGCCCTTGAAAACCGCTAATTTGGATTGTAGGGGGGTGAAGACAGTGTACAATGTATCTCTCTGCACTGCACCTAGGGACTCTAATGCAAGGAAATGATGTGGGTGCTTATGCCAAGAATAAGCTCTATTTCTGCTGTAATGTTGATTTCAAAATCATAAGAGAAAATCTTCTGTGTGAACATTTAAATAAAAAGGCAACTGAAAGTCCATGGCTTTAGGAAACAAACTCTGGTTGAACTTTCTTACTTTGTACTACACATTTTGCATTTTTCATAACTAAGGGGTGCTAAGTAATGGCTGTTTAAATGTTTAAAGCATGCATAGCATAGCTTCGAGATAATTTTTTTTGAGAAATAATAGACATTACATTGTATTAGTCTAGGAATAAATATATTGATTCTATTTGTATATATAGCAAAATTATCACAGTAGAAGTCTGGTTAACATTTATAGTGATATTAGATTTTTTTTTTTTGCTTGTGATGAGAACTTTAAAGATCTACTTTCACTTTCAAACATATGATATATATTGTTAACTGCAGTCACCAAACTGTACATTATATACCTTGGAATTACAGCTGGAAGTTTGTATCTTTCGACTGCTTTCAAATGATTTTATTTTCCAAAGTTCCATGATACTGTGCTAAGTATTAATAGAGGCTACTTTCCAGAGATAGTCAGATATTTAAGACAAATTTCTATAAATGAAAGTAATAAAATAGCTGCTCATGATTCACTATTTGAATGGCATGTTACTGTCACTTGTTTTCACTGGCAATTTTTCAGGTTTTTAAAATCATACTTTAAGATTATAAAATGAAGCTGGAAAAAAACTAATGGTTTAAGAACTGTGTCCCCAAGTTTAGCCATTTCTTTTGGAGAATTTGTTGTTGAGTTTTCTGTTTTCCCAGTATTATTTGTGGACCACAATAAGCATCTTAATTTAATTGTAAATATTTGAAAACATATAACTATAATGATGATAAAAGTTAAACTTTAGATCTTGTTGACATTCCTTTATCCACTGAAATATGTATAGCAAGATTTAAAATAGAAAGGATATTGAGGTCTGTGATAAAATTATTTAGACATTTTAATATACTTGACTGTTTCAATCAAAAAACAGTTGTGTAGCCCAACTCCTATGCCCTCTGTATTTACGGATACTCATTTCTAGATATTTCTGGTAATGGAAAAGTTTCTCAAATGCTAGCTAATAAATATGCCTCCTTCTGTGGTAGTATAACTAGATATATGGTTTCTTTTCTCAGATCTGATAATGTTTCTGTTTAAACTCTCAGCATGTCATGAAGACCATGGGGTTCCCCTGCCTCTTTTGGGTTGTCACAAGGAAAACTTGTTCTTGGGAGTGGTACTAAATCATCAACTTCAGTTTTAGATGCTGAGGCTTAAGGCTGGGTGCTGGGCAGATGGAGGGTAATTGTGTGGCTGAAGGTTCAACAAAAGGATATTTATCACAGTGCATACTAATATTAAGAAATTGGAAATAACCTAAATCTTCAGTAATGATTAATGAATTTAGAACATATCCATAAAAACATAACCATTGCAGATCTTGTTTTTGAAGAATATTTAATGACATATAAAAATTCACACAATTGTTAATGAAAAAGATTTATATACTCAGCATGATCCAATTTGTTTAAAGAAATTTAGTTGTTCATCTACCCTGCTCACATAATACATTTTAAGTCTTTAGAAAATAATTTCCCAATTTAATAATAGCACTATCAGTTTTATTATATAGTAAATATAATAAATGGATATTTCATAAACAGCAACAAATGATAGAAAAGGCAGAAGTAGATTGCAAGTATTTTATCAATCATTGAAATAAGGATCATTTGGGAATGACAGCCTCTACCAACTGGGTATTTAAGTTGGTGTGAAGATACTGATCATTCCTCTGTGTTTTAAGAACAGCAGGTTTTTTAAAAAATTCTGTGTATTTACTGACATACCTGTGAGTATCCGAGTTCCCTGAAAGATTACATTGGAATTTGTACCTTTTTGTTAAAGGTGAACATATGCTACCAATTTTAGCACTCACTCAGGAGGAATTTTTTTCCCCCAGTGGTAGCAATTTGCTCTATTTTTTAACTTTCATTACTTGCATGTCAGAAAATTCAGTGCAGAACTTGTACCTGCTTAAGATCTTTTCTGAGGGCATTGATTCTACACCACCTTCACCCTCCCATAGTCTTTATGGCTCTTTCCTAGGGGATCTCCTGTCTCTGTTCCCTTCCCCTGTCCCCTGAGGTAGACTGGTGTGTTTCTGCTGTTGCTAGATTATTCTTTGGGGAACTGAAAGCCAGTGTTGGGCCTCCTGGGAGTATGCTTTGAGAAATTCTTTCATAATCTATTCTTCACCATACGAACACAATCCAAAGATGTTCCTTTTAAATCTGCAGGTGGAATTCAGAATTAGGGATGATTTCAGGAAATTGTCTTTCCTGGCTATTTCAATATTTTGGCTAATATTCTCTTAAGTAGTGTTGATCCAGTGATGAATTTATATAGCAAAGGAAATGCTGTGTTTTCATATTTTCTAGAAAGTAAGGCATACTCTTGGGGAAAATATATACAATTTTAAAGAAACTAAGAATCGAAAATCCCCATTGCTAAAGAACCCCTCTCAATAGTTTGCTACTTAAAATGTGTATGTTTTATTAACCTAAATGATTGCATTAACTTCTACAGTATGGCATACCATGTGTGTGTGAGAATATGAGAGAGAGAAAGTAGTGGAGGAAGGAGAAGAGAGAATAAATGAATGATATGAAAACCTCTTAAGCACAGGTGTCTGAAGGATGCAGACATAGTATTGCATAGTGCACTACATATTTGTGAATATTTGATTAACTAATGATGATCTAAGCATGATGAATTCAAGAATAAAATAAATGTTTTTAAAATGTATTTTCTGTGTATTAAGAAAAGGTACTACTGGCACCGTGGCTCATGCCTGTAAGCTTCTGCCTATGAAGCTCCTGGGGCTAGGGATTGCGGTTCAAGTCCCACTCGGGAAAACATAGCGAAACCTAGTCCCAAAAAATAGCTGGGCGTGGTGGCGCATGCCTGTAATTCCAGCTACCTGGGAAGCTGAGGCTGGGGATTGCTTGAGTCTGTGGTACCACGGGCAACGGGAGCCTGCAGTTCCATAGGCAAAAACAGTGAGACCTAGTCTCAGAAAAGGAAAGAAAACAAAAGAAAAGGTACTGTAAACTCAGAACAGATCTAGTTTTTGCCAACTACTAGACCTTGTTACAGTATACTTCACTCTCAAAGGCTGGGTCATATATTTAAGTATGTATGCACACATTCTTTATTGCAATATACATACTTGTATAAAGATACTCATATACTAGTCATGTATATTCATTCTGTTGGTTTGGGTACCATTATAAGATAACCTTATTTTAAGCACAGAGAGCATGTAGTAAAAATAGCGTTGTTGGGACAATGGGGAAAATTGACATGTGCTGTCTCCAGAATGTTTATCACCACAAATTTTAGAGCTTTGACTTCTGTTTCTTTCCAACAACATCACAAACACCGGAAAAACAACAGACAACAAAACTATTGTTACCATTGACTTCAGAGGCTCAAAGTATTTGCTTTCCCAGAATTTTGTATTGAATGTTATTAAAGCAACTGAGTCATCAATTTAGAATTTATGCTCAGATTGTAATGTTATTCATAATGAAAATAAACTCATTTCAGTAGAAAGGGAGCTTCTGTGATCAGGTAACAGGAAAAGGGAGAAATAGTACTGTCTGCTTGGATACTGAAGCATAGGCTTTGTACAGTGTGTATTGCTGGTATCTCAGTTTTTTTCCTTCACAACTCCTCCCCCTAGAGTTAGGGCACAGACTAAAGGGATGTGATGTGTAATCGCTGGGTGTTCCTGGGCAAGTTGCTTTTCTGGCCTGTTTTGCTCAGTCATATGAGGGAAGTGGGGAACCTGTGAGATATAATAGGTGTCAAGTCTCTATGCCAGTTCTCGGCTATGGTTTCCTCTCTTCATCTTCCATCTTCTAACTGTCCAGTGTGTACTGTATATATCCTATTGGATTAGTCCAATCATCTTTTTTCCTTTGCCCTAAGTTCATAATCTTTTCACATTTAAATCTTACTAAATGAATCAACTCAAACATTATTGAGCACCTATTGTGTTTATGTGAAAAGGATTGTGGTAGATGTATTGGACAAATAACTGAATAAAGTATGGCTTTTGTCCTTTCAGATACTGCACTATGTAAGATAGAAAAAACAGAGAGGTAGGTAGACAGTAAGACAGCCAGGTATCAAATTTGGTTGGAGAGGTGATGAATGAAGCTTGAAGTTACTGTACACTTTCATTGAGTTGGTCAGTAGAAAGTACTATGACTTTTTTACATCACACATGTAAAGTTGAATTGAGTATCCTATTTCTGTCACAGCCAAGTTATTATTACCAGTGGAGGAATGAAAAAGTGTGATCAGCAAGTTCTAGCTTCCCCTCAGAGGGGGACTCTCTGATAGTTGTTTACTATGTGCCTTAAAATAACTTGTGGAAAGCACTTTTAATTGAATTTATCATGTATTTATATTAAGAACTGCCTTAACTGTAAGGAACTTTATTTTCCAACTGTATGTATAACAGCAATTTTATTCTGGTTTTTTGCTTCCATTTTCTCCTCACCTGTCCTTGAAGAGGGTTGCCTCAGGAAATCTGTGTAATCTGCCAAGTAAACGTATTGCTCTGATCAGCGTTGGCTTTCCTGTGTGCTGGCCAGGAGCATCCTCAGTTGTCACCAGCACAGTAAATGCCTGACCAGAGTTGGGTATGTGGCTGAAGTTCATCATGCATTCAGTCACCAAGCCCTGTGCCTGAGATGTGACTTCCCATCCCCTTACTGAGGATGTCTTTTTCTAATTTTTGAGAAAGGTTCCTTAAAGGATAGTCACTGTTCTGGTTGCTCCCCTGATGTGTTATGGTAGCAGCTGGTGGAAAAGGTGGTATCTGAGGTTTCAGACCTTCAAGGTCTGTTGACTTCAGAGTTAGTCAGTTCCTTGTATTTAGACAGTTAATATATATGTGACTGTTCCTGATTTTCTTCTTGAAATGAAGCTTTTCAAACAAATGTGCCTTTCTGAGCTAAGCCATACATGTTATTTGTGACACTTAAACAATAATTCTTGATGATTAAAGTTCATCCAAAGTCCCCAAAGTTCAGGATCAGGGAAAAATTGTAGAATATTCTGCTGTACATATACAGCAGGCTTAATTTATACTTCACCAGTAACCATAAAATCTTAATAGATAAATTAAAAGGAAAATGCTGCCAGAACTTTTCAAGTAGACTTTGCTGTTCAGACATTCTCAAGGATATGCCCCAAAAGGTGACTGATAATAGCCACCAAGATTAGAAAAATAACTTCGGTAGGGAGATACTGGATTGTTTTCCTAATTTATACCTAACTAAAAGAACTATGGTAACTGAAAGTAGTAGTTACCTACTGCTGTATTCAAGATGGAAATGGTCTCAAACTGTTATTTCCTAAGACAAGGGAAAAATGGAACTTTAGAAGAGGTACCAGACCAGGTTCATCAAGACCTGTGCACACAGCACGGAGGCCACCAGTCTCTTCGCTGCTGAATGATTGATTTGTGGCTAAGCTGAGATGTGTTGCAATTATAAAATGTACACTGGATTTTGTTGCCCACTGGATTTTGTGCATAGTAAAAAAGTTGATTCTCTCATTTTTCTCTTGATTGTATGTTGAGATGATAATATTTTGGGTATGTTGGGTTAAAGGAAGTATTAAAATTAATTTCTCCTGGTTTCTAGAAAATTCAAAATTACATATGTGGGCTGCATTTGTGGTTTGTGCTTTATTTCTGTTGGACTGGAGAAGAAAAATTTGAGGCTTAGGTCTGTATCTCTCAGAATATAGTATCTTGTTCCCTCCTGAAGATCATAGAAGTTACTGAATGATATTTTTTCCCATTCCATAACTGCTATGATTACTTAGTATTTAATAATTACTATTTCTCTAAATAATCTGCTACAAAATCTTTGTACATACTCTTAAGAATTTCCTTAGGAGGCATGATTTTACACATGGCTAGTTTGCGATGACCAGAGGTATACGCCTGTTTGCTATTTTGTTTGCTGCTTGGGGGGGGGATTTTCATTTCGCTGTTTTCATCTTTGCCAATTTGATAGAGGTTCTATTAGAAAAGGAAAATCCACTAAATTTTATACTCTGACCTGAGCTCCTCGGTGTAAAATAGCAGGCAAGTGCGATGATAGACAGCTCATCCTAACCCACTTTTGATAGAGGTTTGAATTAATTGGTAGTCTGCAGAAATATGGCAGGTTCCATGATCATTCAAAATTATATTTTTAATAAGTTTCTGGTCCTTTTTGCTAGCCAACAAGACCCTAAGAAAAAATAATTAAAAACGGATGGAACACCTGACAGGATGAATCTTGTGGGAACCAATCCATACTTGAGCCCCAGAAAAGAGGAAAACAGGAGCAGTTGACAATGGGTGCAGTTTTAGAAGTACATAATGAAGATCCTAGGGAAAAGAGTCCATCTCGAATGGGAAGTTTTTAATTGGCATGGCTACATGGGATATAGTTACATCAGGATTGCAAGTCCAATTAGCCAGGAGTTTACGAACACCCTTTCTGTGCCTTCTGCATTTGAGAGGAACAAATGAAAAGAAACCGTTGACATAACTTTCGCTTTCTTTCTTTTAATTTAGCAAGAGTAGCCACTGGTTTGTGTCACAAAATTGATCTGCACTGCTGTCTCCAGCACATTAACATTTTTCACACAAACAGTATGAACAGTTCTAGGAGGTTGCTGTCCTGTAATTGTCATGTCTCGGCTTTACTACGTGGTTGTAACAATGAGGGGCTCAGCCAGCTGATGAATTGGCTGTTCCTAGACATTTGTGTTGCCCTCTTTCTCCCTGCTACTACATATTCTGAGCAGAACTTGATGGTTCTGCAAATCCTTTTACCTCTGCATTTTTTCCCTTGGTTTATCAGTTTACTAATAAACACATTCAAAAAATACTCTCTCCCAAAGTGAGGTCTTACATTCTATTCTTGGATCCTCTTTTACAGGTGATAGATAGGTCACTTGCCATTTCTCAGGAAACTATGTATGTCTCTTTACCGAGCTTATGTATATAAATCATGTTATTAAGATTCTAGATATTTCTTCCTCTTTTGAACTGTGAGTTGGGATAAATTTCGATCCTTATTTCTTTGCTTATTGTTATGTGATTAACAGAAGTGTTTTGACCCCTTTTTATCATTTTTCTCCCATTTCAGGATAAAGTCGGGACTGTGGTGGAGGGTAGGGGGTGGGATTACCACTTTTTTCTTTGGCTCATAGACTGTAGTTTTGGGTTGTTCCCTCCCGACCCCATCATCTCAAACTTCTACCTTTATTAGAACAAATTTCAAGTTTGTGCTTTAAACTTAGCCTGAAATGGGATGACTAATGGGATGAGTTTGAGGCTTGAACGTTCTAGTTTCGTTTTGCTAAAGAAGAGGGATGTGCTACATTATTTCCTTGACCTGACCCACTCACTCACCCTGGCATGTTGGCTTCAGTGCCGTCTCTTTCCCTGTTGGCCAGCAGTCTCCTCTGCCACACCCTTACTCAGTGAACTTCAGAAGAACCTGGTTCAGGCTCCTTTTGCACAGAGTACCTACCATGTAGCTTGGTGTTCCTTTTGTACTTCTTTCTACTGCATTGCAGTAGAAAGATGAGTCACTTCCCGGTACGTCTTAGTTTCCTTTCTCTGTCGAATAGAAGTAATCAGCTTGGCTGCATTGCTGGGTTCTTGTGAGGCTCAAACGAAATGTATATGTGAAAACCCGTACAAAATGTGAGAGTGACAACTCCGCACAGCTTATCATAGAAATCAAACATTTGTCATAGCTTCTCTTCTAGTTCTTAACTGCCCACGTGGTCATGGTACACTTGTTAGAAATATAAATCCCCCCATTTCTTAGCTCACTTATTTACCAGAAAATATTTTTGGGGACTTAAAGTACATAGCTACATTTTATTTCCCCCCCCCTTTTTTTTTTTTGCAAAATCTCCTTACGTAAAGTTGTATTTAAAAAAGTGAAAGTCTTTATGCACTACAGTATTGACATAAGTGAGTGCTCAAAATAATCATTGCCAAAAAATTTTTGCCAGAAGGATTTATAGAGATGGGCATCTCATTACACATGTTAGACTAGATTTGAATATACTTTATAGTTCTGTTTCTGTTGTTGTTTTCAAGTTCATTCTTCAGGGTTCGTGCTCACAAGTTGCATGTTCATTTCTCTGAAGTCTTTCGTTGGTGTAAAGGAGAAGGGTTTGTTACTCCTGAATTTCCATTGGCACCTCTCTTTGATTCTTCTCTGCCTGTTTTGGATTGTGTGTGTCATCACCACAGACTATTTATTGGTCCCTAAAAGTTCTTATTCCTGCTCACTGCCCATCGCTGCTTCACTTGGCCTCATTCCTGTCTCACTCCTTCTGTAAATGAGGTCGCAGCACAGAGTCACATCTGAAAGCTGGAGCTTTCTGCCATTCCTGCTTTCTTTTTGAGTCAGGGTGTTTTGTTTGAGAGGAAACAAGCAGGGGCTTGGTGCAATTAGTACATGCTGTGTAGGCCTGAGTGTTAAGGGGGCAATTAACACCTTTCTCTGGTTACTGGTGAGGGCCTAGTGGGGGCCAACCCAGGTAAAAGAAAAACCAATATTTTGATAAGCTGAGCCCTGAAGAGTTGAGTAATGGGAAAGGGTGCTTAGCTTTTATTTGGGATTTGAAGTTTTACTTTTCTTACATTCAGGTACCATGTTCCTTACAGGAGAATAGTTGGTATTATTGGGATCATGATCTAGGTTTTATATATATATATGTATTTATATATGTATTTGCCTATATATGTATTTGTCCACATATATATATATATATTTGTCTAATAAGACAACAGGGACAATCACAAGATGTCCCTACTTTTCAGCCCCATCTCAAGCTCAAAGAAAGCCCACCTGTCAGCTCCCCACCTCCCTCTCTTCATTACCTATCAGTGCTTGGATGGGAGGAGGGGATTCATCTCCACCAGGGTTGCCTATATTGAATGCCATTTTAGTGCTAGATGTTATGCTAGCTCTTATACCTGCAGATACCCATGTTTTTATTTCCATGTAAATGTGTGTGCATACACAACCCATGACTTAGTCAACCATAGGATGCATGTACAGGGGGATCCCATTTGGCTCTGCCTTGCGGCCTTATCCATGATGTGGGCCACATGTCACACATAGGTGTGTGACATGACATTGTGATATTTGTGCAAAGACCGTCACCTAACATGTAATTCTTGAAATGTCTCCTTGTCATGAAGCAACATAGTGATTGTTGTACTTGTTTATTTATGTAAAAATGGGGTGCAATGAAGCTTTCTGGTTGCTTCCTTCAACACCATATCTGTAGCAATTTTTCTGTTTTCATTAGGATCATGGTTCCCTTTTGAGGATTCTCTTTGAGGTTCTGTGGTTCTGTAAGGCCCTACAAATGCTGCATTTAGGTTCAGGACCCATTTTGCCTTCTGTTTAAGCATGCAAGTAAGCCATGCACAAAGTAGGGAAGGAAGAGGGAGTTGGGAAGCTGAGGTTGTGTTGTGCTGATTGTGCAGGGTGGGAACAAGTGGAAGGAGGCAGCGGCGTTGGTGAATCTTGGAGAGGCTAGGGGGATAGGAAGCTAATCAAAAAGCCATTTCTCCCTACTATCTCTTTTTTTTTCTTTCATGTATTTTTATTACGGACATGGTCAGTTCTTACGCAATTTAACAATTTCATTGGACTCTTTTTGTGTCCTCATTTATAATTTGAAATTAAAAGAAATGGAATGCCATGAGGTGTGGTTTTTTTAGAAGATGTTTTTGCCATTATTCTTTTATCCAATGGTTCTTCTATGTAATTATTTTTCTTACTGACATTAATCTGGTGGCTCAATCCAGTCCTTCTCCAAAGCAGGGATACAGTCTTCTCTCCTGCCCATGAACTCACTGTGCTATAGTGCTTTCCCCAGAACTTGAGGGACCAGTACATTAAACAAGAATAATTAACTTTAGAAATCCAGTGTAAAGTCACGAGTTTTATTTTGCTAGAAAAAGACACAAGCTGTAAAAGACACCACCACCTATCCCCTGTCATTTCATAAAAAACAGAATATTTTAATACCAGAAGCATGGGAGGTACCTAATTGTAGGATCTGTAGGATATTTTTATTTTCCAATCCCTTCCTGGGAGGGTTTGGGGCACTAGTCACTGGGCGCTGCTCTCTGTGACAAAGACTTACCTCAGAGTCGTTCCTATTTTCAGGTAAGCATATGCAAGACCTCACACTATTCAGTATCATAACAGATGACTTCTAGATCTTTTGATACAGTGCTCATACTCTTCTGAAAGAGCCCAGGCTAGGATGAGAAGATATTGAGAACAAATGCATTTAATGCAGAAGCACTTAGGGAAAGCAGGTCATCCTTACTTGCTTACTCACCTACTCTTTTCTTCTGGATCTTAATGATTATTATTTGTTAGACACCAACCTAGAACCGAACAGAAGAAAACTGTCCAAGGGTGTTCATCTGAGGGGATTGAGATGTGTGGGTGCCCATTTACTTACTACTATGGGCAATGGACTGCTAGGGGCCTGGTGCAGAGGCCACCGTTAGCTCAGCCTGTGGGGTCAGGAAGGCCAGCTGCGTCTTCACTGAGCTGGGTCTTGTGTGGTGATGCTAAATTCCTCAGATAAAAGAGTATGTTAGAAGTCAGGGAATTAAGATGGAGCAGGACCAACTCGAACCAAATCGGTAGGGAAATACAGACAAGCTTGAGTTCATCTCCCATATCAGAGTGACACAAAATAGGGGCTTAAAACAGCAGAAATTACCATCTTATAGTTCTGGAGTCTAGAAATCCAGAATGGAGGTGTCATCATAGCCATTCTCCTTCTGAAACTGTTAGGGGAGAATCCTTCCTCACCTCTTCCTAATTTTGGTGATTTTCCAGTAAATCCTGAATGTTCCTGGCTTGCAACGTATGCCTTGAGTCTGCCTCAGTTGTCAATCAATGTTATGTGTCTCTTGGTGTCCAAAGCTGTCTTTTTAAAGGAAACCTGTCTGCTTTGGATAAGGGCCGGTTCTAATGACCTCATGATGTCATAATTACCTTGATTCTGTCTGCAAAGACCCTTCTGTCCAGTGAAATGAATTCACAGGTACTGGGGCATGAGTTTTCGATATATCTATTCTGGGAAGACACTTCAACCCGTAATAGTGTGTGCTCAGGATTGGTGAGTATAGAAGCTCAAGTATATTTTCTTTCTGTGATCTCAGGATCATTTATTTTTCTCAGTGCACTCTCTGTCTGTTTCATTCAGAGAACTTGCTCCTAATCAGAAAACCCAACTGTTTTCATGTTTTAAAAAGAGCCAAGATTTTTCGTAAATTTACAGCTAATTTTTCCCCCTGATAAATGTTAGATTGTTGATTTTGTCAAAGTTTAAGCTTTTAAAACAACTTTAATGTATCAATTATGACATCTTGCATACACCATCCTCCCTGCTTGTGGGATGTTGATGTACTTGGTAAATATACTATCAGTTACCTGGTTTGTGTCATTATTTACACGTTAAAAAAGTGCTAGTGATGAAGAGAGCCTTGTGACCTATCACTGACCCTCCCTCCATAGTGACTGTGAGCACTGGACCAACAGGCTTTAGCTGGGTTATTAAACAGTTATCCAATGTACATTTTCTCTCTGCAGATATTCTTGTCTAGTCCCATGAGAAAGAAATTATTTTTATTTAACTTCAAAATATATTAAGTAGCACACCCAAACAACCCTGTCCTAGTCACCACCCCCTAAAATAGAACAAAGTTTAATGTGCATGACTTCCTCTAAGGACTGTACTTGTTCGTTTTGCAAGTCTCTCATCCACTTTATTCATCCACTCGAATTTAGCTTCAGATGAGCATTCCGCTTATCTGCCCTTGATTTCTAGAATTTTTTTTCCTTGTAAGAAATCTGAAAGATGTTTTCCCTTTTTATTTACCTCTCTTATTATACAGTTTTTCTTAAGACTACCACAACTAGAAAATTCTTATTGTCTGGGTCATGTAGTTAAGAACTGCTTTTAGATCTCATCTCCATTTACAATTCCTTTACATGCAAAGTAGAATTAGAATATTTTATGGAAAATGCTGTGAATTTAGGCTCTCTTGAAAAGGAGACATACTGCCTTATTTGATATAGTGTTTGAAACTGACACTAGACTTACACATTTAGTTCTATTTAGTTCCACTCTTTCACAGAGAAATAATTCCCATCTGATTATCTTAAGATCATAAAATTGTGTCAAACTACTCTGCATTTGGAATGATTACTTATCTTTAAGCACCCAAGGATAATCTTGTTCAGAGGCAAAAATGGTAGCAATCAGTGTTAACCCTATTTATTTTTTCCTTTATATTCACTCATAGAGCTCTGCTCTAGAGAGAGACCCTTGAATGAAATACCTAAAATCAGAGACATCAACTCTGCTGGCCACTACATTAGCATTTCTTGTTTATATAGTCCAGGTGTATTTTTTACTAGTGAAGCATTTATATATCTCCAATTTCTGAGAGCTGAAGTGAGTGAAATAGGTAGAATTTTCCTTTTTAGTCTGTTCCTGACGATTGACTTTTCCAGATCATGGGCAGTTAGGGCTTATAGCTTTAAAAAATTATGGCTATATTGGTGCCACTGTCTCACAGCAAACACTGGGTGTTCAGTCTAGGAAATGTTCAATTTGAGTTCTGTCCTTTCTAGGTTGGTCTAAACCAAGAGAATTTTCTGGATAATTTTTACATTCTGTTTTAATATTTTTATATGACTATTTTACTTCAGCAAGCATGTTTACTTTTACTATCATGCTGTTCTTGTTCTGAATGAAGCAGTCATTTATAGTTTTCAGTGTTGGAGTCTAATTATCTGTTTCTGTGAACTTTGAACAGTTCTTTGGATGCGTATGTGTGTTTCTGTGTGAAAGTTCCAGTGCTGATTTCTTTTGAAAGTAGCATCACATTTAGAGATACTTGAAAAATAACCTAAGGAAAAAACTCACATAGGATTTTTGTGGTTTTGCTCTCCCAACCTGTCTTTATGGTTTTCTTTTTGGTACTAATTTTTAATTCCATGTTAAATTTCTAAATTATCTTAGTTGTTCCTTCCATGTGTTTTGGCAAATCAAACTGGTATAAAGTACAAGACCATGTTCATTTTTTAAGGTCAAATGTAATATTTCCCTTCTTACCACTACCATCCTCTTTAATTTCCACATCAAATGCTGAAAATGCATATATTTCATTTATTTAACCAAAATGTTGAGTAGATGCAGAAAATTAACCATCAAATTGGTAGTTGTATATTTTCCTCAACATTTGTGACATAAAACCTCGTTAATATTAAGGTGAGGTAGTCTAGCTTAGTGCTTCTCCAGGGTGAGTTAGAAGTGCCAGTATCTGGAGAGAAGGGGAGAAAAAAATAGTATTTATCAGTTTTAGGATCAATATTTTTTTATTTTTTTTTTATTTTTATTTTTTTT
>PVHY01013731.1:0-40500 GCA_004024945.1 Uropsilus gracilis
TTACTTTTTGAGATCTGCTTTGTCTGCTATAAGGATGGCTACTCCTGCCTTTTTTGGGGGGCGTTTGCTTGTAGAATTGTTTTCCATCCTTTTACCTTCAATCTATGCTTGTCTTTTGGGATCAGATATGTTTCTTGGAGAATGTTGGGTTCTGTCTTTTAATCCAGTCTGCAACTCTATGTCTTTTGATTGATATTTCTATATAGAGAATCATGTCATCTGCATATAATGATAGCTTCAGTTCCTCTTTGCCTATTTGTATCCTTTAATGTCTTTCTCTTGACTTATCGACCTAGCTAGAACTTCCAGTACCATGTTAAAGAGTAGTGGGGAGAGTGGGCATTTAGCCCATTGACAGAGTAATTATTGATGTTTGAGCGTCCAACGATGAGTTCTTGGTGGTCATTTGGGGTTCTGTTTTAGTTTGTTCTTTCTTTTCTTTTTATTGTGAATTCCTTTTTTTCTTCTGCAGGTTTCGATCTTAGGGCTTCTTTCAGGATTTCTTGGAGAGGGGGGTTTGGTGGTGGCAAATTTCTGTAGACATTATCTGAGAAGGTTCTGTTTTTTCCTTCATAAAGGAAGGACAGCTTTGCTGGGTAGAGTATTCTTGGTTGGCACGTTTTGTCTTGGAGTGTTTTGAATATGTGATGCCATTCTCTCCTTGCCTGGAGTGTCTCCTCTGAGAAATCTGAAGTCAGTCTGATTGGTTTTCCTTTGTAGGTTATCTGCTTCTTCTCTCTTGTTCTTCTCATAATTTTTTCTTTATCTTTAGCTTTTGTAAGTTTTACTATATGATGTGTCTTGCTGTGTTTCTTCTTTCATTAAAGTAGTTTGGTGTCCTTTTTGCTTCCTGTATGTCTATTTTCATTTCTTTCTTCAGATTTGGGAAATTTCCTCCACTATTTCACTGAAGAGCCTTTCAGATCCTATGTCTTTCTCTTCACCCTCTGGTATTCCAATTACTCTTATATTTGTTTTCTTTAGGGTATCTGACAGATCTCTCATTTTTTCTTCTGTTTTCTTACTCTGTTTTTCTCTTTCTTCATTCTCTCTACTTCTGTATCCTGTAGTGTGCTGATTCTTTCTTCTAATCTGCTTTCCTGGCTCTTCCCTGCATTCTTGAGTTCTTCCATTTCTCCTTTTTTGCATTGTATTTCCTGTAGTTTCTTATTTAGGGTTTCAATTTCGCTTTTCTGTATGTTGATGATATTGCTCATTTTACTGCATTCTTTTTTATATTTTTCTACTACTTCTCTTAATTCGTTGAAGGCTTCTACTCTTTCGCTTTCCTTCCCCCCACCCCCGCCCTGTCCTTGGCCTCTTTGAGTGCTTTCATCACATTGATTCTGAATTCTTTGTCTGACATATGGAGCATTTCTTCCATGCCATCCAAGTTGGTTTCTTCAGATTGTTTATCCTTTGGTGGTGAGTTATTTTTCTTGAGTATTTATGTTCTTCCTCCTTCCTGTGTTTTCCTTTCGGATCTGCTCTACATATTGGGTGACTACTGTTCTAGTATTAGGCATGTTGAAGCCTATATATTTGTGGTTAACTCTGTCTATGTGCTTTTGGTAGTGAGTGTCCTTGTTTTCTGAGTTTGCGCTGGTGCCACGTAGTGGTGCCTGAGCTTTTGGGCTTTGGGGTGGAAGCTGTTGACCTTCAGGATAGCTGTCCCTGCCTGAGAGGCTGGGAAGGCAGACAAACTCAGTCAAGCCTAACCTGGATGGCCAGGGTCCTTTCAGTTGCAAATTGCCGTCCTACCCTTTCTCCCCCAGGACCATTTCCTTGGCAACTGGGAGCTGCCTCAGGGTGCAGTCTGGAAGGGAACCTCACCTGGCTTATGTGAATTTCTCCCCAGCTGCTGGTGCAGTTGGAGTTCCCTGGGCTGGTGACACTCAGCCACCGCAAGCCCCAGCCCACACAAGCTGGGCTTTGGGGTGGAAGCTATTGACCTTCAGGATAGCTGTCCCAGCCAGAGAGGCTGGGAATGCAGACAAACTCAGTTCAAGCCTAACCTGAATTAGTATTCTAATTCTTGTTGAGATTCCTATCTGCCCAGAAGTCACTCACCGGAAGTTTGCAACAATGCCCCACCAGCTGTGGGGACTGCCGAAAGAGTCCCTCATGGCTCATGGCTGGGGCTGCCCGCTGCCACATCCCGAGAGGGAGTCAAGCACACAGTCCTCGGAGTGATGGGGGTAGGGTCGGAGTGTACAGGGGTGGCCCAGAAGTCTCTCACCTGAAGTTTGCAATAATGCTCCACCGGCTGTGGGAACCATCAATAATTTTGCCTACATTTTATTAAGAATATTTGTATTTATAGTATGAAGAACAGATCTTTGTAATTTTCTTTTAAAAAATTAAATTCACATTTTACTCAAAATTACCATAGGAAACATTTTCACCAAAATAACAGCTATAGATATTATATTATTACTATGCAAACAGCAAAATTCCTTTCCCAGATAATGCTTATAGACCAAAAGAGGCAGTACAATACATATACATTCATTCAAGTAGATGGAAAGCAACCTTGGCTTCTGATTCTATTTTTCCATGAAACCAAAGAACATACCTGATAGAATATTTATGGTTAAGACATAAATTCAACACGTGAATGTAAATTGCAATCAGATACAGAGCTTCAGTGAATTTTTTTTCTATTCAAATTTCCATTTTCTCTTAATACTTACTTAATGAAACAAATTATATACTGAAATCTGTTTTTTGAGCTCAGTTTCACAACATACAAAAATGCCTTCTAGTCAACGGTCAGACTTAAACTTTGTTGTAGTATTTTATAAGATATATTTATTCTCCACACCTCCCCAGCATTTACTTCTTCAAAGAATTAGTAACTAATACCTAATAATTATATTTGTGGTGACAAAAATATTATGTCAAAACAACAAAAATCCCCAGAGTACTACCCACAGAAATAAAATGTTCTTTCAATAATGTCTTCTGAAAAGCAAAGTGTTCAAAGAGTCAAGTTCAATGGGAAGGTAAATCTAACATTTAATAGGTAGATTTTCAATGTTTAATACACTAATTGGGATGAGCAAACAATGATTAAGTGGACTACTGATGATTATAGTTCCTTCCTAATATCAAAAAGGCTAAGGTACCTTTAGTCAGGGAATAGTAAGAACGGAGCAAAATGGGCAAGGAAAATCTAGGATACTAGAAGAGGGGCAAAAATATAAATCAAGATAATGGCTGGCATAGTCATCCTCCCCATGTTCTCTCACCTATGTGTCTCTTCCAATTGTCTCTACATGTCTTTTTCCACATATCTTCTCCAAGTCTACCCAAGTCTTGGGTACAAGTCCAAACAAGAGAAGCAAGTGTACACCCTCCTTCTGCCCCTCTGGCATTCCATGTTATGTGCTTCACCAGGCCACTCAGCTCCACAACTGACTCTACATAGCCAGTCCAAGGTGACATGTAAGTGGGGGCAGGTAACATGGTATCTCCCCAATACTCAAGCTGCCTGGTGAAAACATCAGTGGTATGATGTTAGAGATACTTTACAGAGGTTCATTTTCAAAATTTGGACATCTTTATGAACAATGATAGTAATGAAATAAAGATTGATTAATATACTAAAGTGAACTAAAGTTCACCTAGTTAAAACTTATTCTTACATGTCATTATCTCTAAACACTTTATATGTTATATCTAAACACAAAACAAATTTTTATAGTATTTTCATGAAAACTTTCAAAAGCAGCACATTTGCCTGAGAATGTATGCATTCAAGGCCAGCCAGAAGTCTGGACATGTTTATATATAGGACATCTCCCTCCCTGCTCTGCCCATAACTTTCTCCTTCCCAGAATTGCCCTCTTCACTCTCCAGTTGTGCGGTCATCCTACACTATGTCCTAGGACTCTTTGAACTGATAACACTATGGATTTCCATCAGAATTTTAACCAACCAATCTATGACTAGGGTCTTGCCACAAACAAAACTTTATCAAAATAGAACAATTGCCTTGTGCTATTTCCTTCTTTCAAATGTCAATCAACTCCAGTTTCTACTAATTCCTTTCATGTGTTTTCAGATAACCATATTTTTAAAATTTCTGGAGACTCTGTAGTTGTTATCTGAGAGTGAATTGATGTAAAGAAGCTAATATTCATTACTAAAAACCTATTTGCATTAACTTTTTTGCTGAAAAAATCAGTTTATTATTTAGTTGCCTCACTGCCTCAATGGAGCAGTTCTCTGATGTTTGTAGTATTCTTCCAGAACAAAATATCTTATTTATTCATGATGTATGTATTTGTTCAGTCCCCTAATATTTCTTGTTTGAGGAGCTGCTATGTTCTAGGCATCGGATGTATCAAAGCAATTAAGTCATAATCTCTGCCCTCACAGAGTTCAGAGCCTAGTGTTCCAGCATTAATACAATTATGAGCACACATATAGAATATTTCCACCAACCAAAATGTTCAGTGGGTTATGTTGACAGAGTGGAAAATAAGCATGAAAATGTATCACTAAACTATGCTGTGATAAATTATAAGAATAGATTTATAAAGAAAATATAGCAGCTGAAATGAAGTATTACCTGAAATGCCATTACAAAAATCCAAAGGACAAAAAAATGTTATGCTGAACGCTTGATGTTTAAAAAGATTTGACCGGTCCTTCTATGGAGTATAAATAGCATATCAAATAAACTACGAAGACTTGAAATAGGAAACAATAAGAAAACTCCTGACTCACTTATTTTATCTATTCTGAATAAGTGACCTAACATTCACTGATATAGAGACAATAGACAGAGCACATTTAACATGAAAGTAAAGAGTTTGATTAGGCCCAGGGTGAATTTGAGAGGCCAATTGATTGCCTGAGGAAACTGGGGCTTAGAGTTAAGGAGTTAAACAGTACATGAGGTTAGAGAAGAGAGATTTTGAGTGTGAAAAACAGCTGATGGTATAGGACATTTTAGGTGACTGCCAAATTTTTTAGCATATTTGAGATAACGACTATATCCTAATTTTTTAATGCCATCAGCGATTATTAGGCATTTCACATATGTTTGTGTACAATTATATTTATATATAGATATATACACACATATGTTATGAGATGTCTCTTTATTATATATAGCTCATTATAAATATATTTGTCTATTTTTGATTAAGCTAACAATCTATGTAAGGGTATCTCATAATTACCAGCTAATACACTAATAAAGACAAATCTCGGCAGAATCCAACATTGCTTCATGATCTTTTTTAGGTAACATCTATGATACAGGGTTGTGAGTGATGCAGGTAAAAATTCTATTGGTGCCAAAATACCCTGGTTGGTGGGGTCTGAGAAAAAGACAAGCAAGAAGAAGCAAGAAGCACCAAAAGGCAAATCAAAGGAAGGAGCAAGGATAGGAGAAGGGAGGAGATGAGAATGGCGGACTGAGAGAACAGGTCCACATGGTCTGGTCAGAGTAGGCCCCTTGGAAAAGTGAGAAGTGAGCTGGAGGTGGTGGGGAGCCATGGTGACTGGTAGAAGAGTGGCTGATTTGGAGACTGTGGTGCCACAGCAAGGCGGCATAGTGAACCAGTACCTGGAAATGGCCATGGATTTGGAAAGCTGATACATGCATCAGTAATTGTAGGAAAAGTTTAAAGTCCTTAGAAAAGTGGAGCATCGCAAGACACTGGAGAGAGAGAGAAGAAACCAAGAGTAGACACCAGGGAAGGACTGGACTTTTCAGGGTGTCTGCAGGTTTGGAGGGGCACCATCTTGGACATGTGTTTGGGACTTTTGGACTAAACAGTACTTGGGGTGAAGCCACATGTGGCTTTGAAAACGTTTTGTTTTCCTGGTTGAATTCTCTTGTAAGTAAAACCCTGTTGTTTGAACTGCATTTGTCTGGCAACTGCTATTGCGGGTAAGAAAGATCCAGTAAGAAAGCTGGGGGGAAGACTGCCTTTTAAAAGTTTTTTTCCCTGTGGCTTGCTAGTTAGTGGCTTCTGCCCCTTTGACTTGATTTCATTTACACTCATGAAAAAGCATTAGTCATATGTATCTAATTTAATGAGCTTAAAATAGCTACATTCTCCTGACATCACAATGAAATTTAACCTTTTCTTCAAAAATTGTTTCAGTTAGCTTGCACATGTGAACTGCTATCCTGACATTACAATTCTTCCAGCAAGTACTTCTTCAAACTATGTTCACTACATTATGAACTAATTACAGAGACATTTTGCCTTCTTACTTTGTGGTCAGTTCCAAAGAATATATGATATATAACAAGATACCAATAAAGGTTTATCCAATAAGTAAAAGGTCAGTGAAACAAGCAGACTGTAGCTTTAAATAATGGAACTATGCAGTTTTAAAGCTAAGATATGCTTGCTACTTCTATTTAATCACCAGTAAAAGAGTAAAGATAAGAATTGTCAAGACATGACAGGAACAATAAGACAGCGGTCAGAATGTTACTAAACCAGTATATTCTTATCACCCTTTTACAGAGACATAAAAGTCTTTTAATAGTTTGTGCAGCCTTTGAAATTTGTGGTTGATTAGAATTACTAGTTTGTATTTCAAGACCTATAGTTGTTAGGAGGATATTTAAAAGTAAATATAAATAACCTGTTCAAAAACCTAATCAAGAAGAACATTTTTGTACTTCCTGGTTGATAGCCCGATACCTGAATTTATTATTTTCAGGTGTCTAAAAGCACTGAGTAATCAAGTCTCCTGACAGCTATTATTGCAACGCTACGATCTTTTGTGGCAAAGAGGAGATGACATGAGTTGGAATTTGATTGAAGTCATGTTTGTAGTTACTCTTCTTTTTCTCACTAAAAGACAAGGAATAAATGTGTGTGTGTGTGTGTGTGTGTGCGTGTGTATACTCAGCAGAGAATAATTAACACAGTAAAAGAAAAGGTAGATGGTTTTAATTCCAGTTATAGACTACTAGAGAAGAGTTTTGTGGAAGGATTTGTTTCATGATTTTTTTGCTAATTATTGGTAATTAATAATTACAAAGTAATTACTAGTAAATAATTAATAGTAATATTAATAAAAGCAATGCATTACATTTATTGGTTATTTACTATGTGCTAGCCATTTCTATTTGTTTTTAAGTTTCATACAACTACCAAGCCCTGAATTAATAATGATTATGGGAGATGAGAAAACTGGACTTTAGAGAAATTAAGCATTTGTTCAAGGCCATACATACTTTGCAAAGTAATAAAGGATTCAAACCCATATGCAGAACTATAATAATGAAAAAGTGAGGTCATATTCCTATTGCTGTTAAAGTAAATCCATGTGGAAACGGGTAAAACAGTATACCTTGTGGTATTTTACTATAATAGGAAATAGTATAAAATAATGACTTTAAACAGATATAAAAATAGCAGGCATGTGTATATATGCACCTGTGTACATGTATACCCATGTAGTTATACACATATAAATTATAACTATATATATATATGAATGTCAGTATATTCACACATATACAAATTCCAACTCTGCCCATTAAAAGGGCCTAGAAGCAATAATAAATTAGTACCAATAAGCATGTATAATACCAAGACCTTTGTTTCTATATGCTATTCTCCTTAAAAGAGACCAGCACTTCTTGGAAAAATTACTGGACTGCTTCCAGGAAAGTCAAGATAAGCCTGGAGTATCATTTTAATCTGGAAATTGAGAATGTACTCTGACATTGATGGGGGATGCATAAAAAGGACAAAGAAGCCATTTAATGGGCTTCCTAAAGGCGAATGTGTCACTTGAGCATTTAAATAGTGACCATGGTAAGTTATAAGCACTAAATACAACAAATACCCATGAATCAATACTGATATTAACTTAGCTAATTAATTAGCTAAGAGAAGTGAGGACTTTAATCCTTAAAGTAGAAAGTTAATAAGTAAAAGTAAAATCAATGATGGATTTAGGAAATCATCAATGAATGTTTAAAGTATAAATGAAAAAATTAATGAGGAGTAAAACATGTGCGTGCCTTCCAAATATCCTCCCCAAATGATTAAGTATAAAATGGGAAATAGATAGATAGATAGATAGATAGATAGATAGATAGATAGATAGATAGATAGATAGATAGGTAGATAGATAGGTAGGTAGGTAGATAGGTAGCTAGGTAGACAGATAGATTGTAATGGTGTGAAAACCTGGTGAACACTACCTTTTACAAGTGATTATGTTAATTAACATTACCAACAGTAGCACAAGTCCAGGGAGGTAGACACAAGGGCTCTTTTGTGATATCCCTGCCAAGTCTCATAACTTGAATCCAATCATGAGACAAACATGCACTGAAAGAATGTCTATATAAAAACTGATATTTATTTTTCCAAAATATCAAGTTTAAGAAAGGAGGAGTAACTTTTTTGGGTTATATCAAACCAAGAAAAATTTACTGATTATGTGCATGATTGGATCTTTGACTGTAGGAATGGGGGTCTGCTCTGTTCTTTGTCTATATTGTGCCCTTTACCCAAAATGTGGGCAGAGAATTAAGATATGGGATCCATCAGGGCAAAAATCCTGGAATGAGGAACTACAGGCTGAAAATAGCAGGTTAGATATAGCTTTAGATGGCAGCTTAGATTAGCAGTGCCATGGCCCCCCAGGTCAGCCATGCTGACTGCAGGCAAGACAGCATCCTCCACTCATCTGCGTGTTCCCTGCTTACTTACCTGCTTTCTTTAACCCTTATCCTTTGCTGCCCCCCAACAAAAGCGGTACTGCCTAATGACTGGGAGCTGCACCTCCATTTTCCCCTCCAGAGGAAGTAAGCCCCTCTAGGCTTTCCATTGCTCCAATCAGTTTGGGTTCTGAGTAATCCTTTCTTATCAGGTGATGCTCTGAATTTTGCTGTCCTATGAGGAGACAATTGGTCACTACAGCCATGCCAGGTGACACTGGACCAGAGAAAATATAGCTAAAAGAATATTACTGAGAAACTGGAAAAAAATGGATATGGACTAACGTTGGAATATATTTTTAGTGTTAAGCTTCTTGATATTGAGAAATATACTATCACTTGTAAGGAAAAATCCTGATGAAAATGATCATTCAAGTGTTTGAAATAAAAGATTCAATGAGTCCAAGCACTTCTCGATGATTCACAATAGAAAGACAAAGAAAGAGAATGGAAGAGTGACTGATAAAGCAAAACTATTATTATAATTGAAGAGTTTGGTTAAAAGTTATACAGGGAGTTTCTTTTACCATTAGCATGATTTTTATCTAAATTTCAACTTGTATCAAAATTAAAAATTATCATACGTTCCATTAACCCTCAAGCTAAGGAAAACATCACTTCCATCATAACAACAAGAAAATAACAGATAAACATAAAATTACAATTCTTTTTGAACCTATCAGAGGTTGTAGTCCAACCAGGAATTATGAAATCTAAGTAAAGGCCCCTCAGAGGATGCAAACTCTACACACCTGGGTCAAAAAGAAACATTAGATGCTATTCAAACAAAAGAAAAGAGAAAGAATAGGGCAGATAACATATTTGAAAAGTTAACAAAAATAACAAAAAGTTTCAAAACACATAGCCAAGAAGAAAAGGAAACCCAAACAGTGAAACTGTAAGAAAAAATATCCACCTAGACAAGTGTTTGAACTGCTGGAAACAAAAGACACAGAGAAAATCCTATTATACCATCTGTCACAGTTTAACGTGCAGTGGTCTGTATTACTTGAAGCCATAGATATCAAACGCCTCTGCTTTATCAGTAACATGTTAGCTCAGGGTAAGCAAAAGGAGATTGGTTGGCTACAGGCTTTGGTAAACCTCAGGTGCTCTGGGAGGAGGTGGGTGGATAATCTCTATGAAGATTCAGAGACCTGCCACTTTAGGACAGTTTTCAGAGATGCAGTGTTAAGACTCAGACTGAGATATCCTATCCAAAACAAATATCAAATTGTTGTATCTTATGATCCCCCACCAGAGAAGGAAACACAGTGAGATCTGGGGCAAGTTACCGCACTCATAAGGTAACTGCTCCACCTCGTATAGTGGATGACATACAACTGCCAGCTGTGATTATTTTGCACAGATGTAGACTGTGGTACAACTTTGTTACCTGTGAAAGGTGGGGGAAGGATGAAAGAATTGCTTGGAAGAGTCCCAGACTGCATTACTGCCCTCCCTCCTATGGGAGCTTCAAAACAAAGACTAATAGAGAAGTCCCATGTTGAATAGTAATGGCCTGGCGTTGACACCCCCACCCTGCTTATTCATTAGGGAAACATGATCTCAGTCCAGTTGCTCTGGTGGATCTCAGAGACAATTGCAACCAGTGGCATCAGTTAACTTCAACCCACACAGCTTACCTGCAATTTCTTTCTTAAAGGGAGATCCAAATATGACCTGCATGTCCATGCTTTGTAAAGAACACTCCTTTTATTTCCTACCTGGACACTGATGTGTATGCAGGCATACATGTATACATGTGATAAAGATTCAACCCACTAATGAAGGAAACACATGATGAAAATGAAAGTTCACAGGAGAAGAGTTAATTTATATAGTCAGTGAGTATAAGTAATGCCAAAATAACATTGCATGTTACATCAAAACATATTAATATTTTATATGACTAAAAACATAGTATGAAGGATGCATATTTTCTACTTGTCAGGAATAAATTGCAACATATAAATCTTTGACATGCTAATGTTTACTGAGTCTTAAAAAATTTTGTCAATCTGACAGAAGAAAAATAATTCTGTTTTTATTTTCATTTTCTTAATTACTATAGAGTATCTATAGAATAACTTCAGTATGTCTTCCTTTTTAAAAAAAATAGTTATTGAAACACCATTATTTTACATCTTTGCTAATATTTGACTGTGTAGGATTTTCCTCCTCAGCTGTAGACACCGTAGCACTTCTACTACCAAAGCATCCATAGCCCTTCACCATAATCCATTTTGCTCTCTCCTGTTTTCACTCCTCTCCCTCTCCTTTACCATAGATTAGCTGTCCATATGTGTGGTTTATTTCTGAATTCATAATTCTATTCCACCCATCTGTGTGTTTGTTTTTGTTTCAGTGCCATGATATTTTAATTGTTATGGTTTTGTAGTATATCTTCAAAGTCTGAAAGTGTAACACTTCCACTTCCCCCACCCCCCTTAATTTTATCAGAATAGTTTTGGCTATTTGAGGGTCTTTTGTAATTCCATATACAATTCCATAATGTTTGTTCAATTTATTTGAAGAATGTCATTGAAGTTTTTATTGACATTGCATTGAATCTATAATTGGTTTGGGTAGGATAGCTGTTTTGATGATGATTCTTCCATATCATGAGCAGGGGATGTGCTCCCATTTCTTTGTGTCTCCTATTCCCTTTAACAATCTTTTCTTGATAGGTATTCTAGGTGGTTTTTAATATTATATATTAAATAATATTATATAATTGGTTAATTAACCATTAATTGCATACATTCTTTAATGAAAATATTTTATTTGCTATTTATTTAATGACCAATTAATTAACTATTGATAATTATTTAATATTTTAAAATTTTAGATAATATTAAATAGTATATGTTGTTAGGTTATTCCTAGGTGTTTGGTTTTTCTTTAGTGTGATTGTATATGGAATAATTTTCTTAATTTTTTCATTTTCAAGTTCACTTTTTGTTTATTGATTTTGTGTAACCTGTCACTTTGCTGAGACGGTTTATTGTTTTAATTAATTTTTCATGATGTTTTTGGGGTCTTCTAAGTACATTACCATGTCATCTGCAAGTAATGATAGCTATACTTCTTTCCCAGCTTGGATTTCTTTTATACCTCTCTCTTGTGTAACTACTCTAGCAAAGACTGCTAATACTTCTATTCAACAATACTGTGTTGAACAATAGAGATAAGAGTAGACATGCTTGGCTTCTTCAGGATCTTAATGAAAAATCTTTCAGCTTGTCACCATTGAGAATGACACTAGCGTATGTTTGTCATAAAGCTTTTATTATGTTAAACTCTATTGCATCGATCCCATTTTTGATGGTTTTCAACATAAATGGATGCTGAATCATTACCAAATGCTTTTTTGCCTTCAAAAGATGTGATCACATGGTTTTATTTCCTTTTTGTTGATGTAGTGAATAATATTGGCTGAATTCATGCGCTGAACCATCCTTGTGTTCCGGTATGAATCCCACTTGGTTATGATATATAGTCTTTTTAATACATTGTTGTATTTGGTTTGCTAGGATTTTAGTGACGATTTTAGTATCTGTGTTCATTAGGTCTGTGTTCATTGGTCTGTAGTTTTCCATTTTTGTATTGTCATTGTTTGGTTTGGTATTAGAGTGAGGTTGGTCCTTCAGTTTTTGAAAGAGTGGGATAGATATTAGTTCATTTTTCAAAGTTTGATGGAATTTGCTTATGAAGCCATCCGGTCCTATACTTTTATTTTCTGAGAAATTTTGTTTACTGGTTCAATTTCTTTGTGATTGGTTCATTCAGGCTTCCCATTTCTTTCCCATTCAACCTTAGATGATTGTGTAATTCTAAGAGTTGCCCATTTCATCTAAGTTTTTGAACTTGAGTATAAATATTCATAGTAACATCCCATTGTCCTCTGAATTTCTGCTGTATTGGTCTCATTTTGATACCATTTATCTGGGATTTCTTCCCTTTTTTTTTCTTTGTGAGCCTAGCTAGCAATCTGTCCAATTAATTATTTCAAAGAATCAGTGTTTGGTTTTGGTGATCCTTTGGATCCTTTGGATTGTCCCTTTGATTTCTATTTCATTTATCTGATCTACTTTTTATGATTTCCTACTTTCTGCTGACTTTTGGGTGGCTTTTCCCCCTTTTTGTTGTTATTGCTTTAGTTACTTGTTACTTGTGATGAGAAAGTATCTTGTTTTGGGGGGGCATCCTTATTTTTTTATGTGCTCCTAATTGCTATATACACCCTTTTGTACTACTTCTACTATGCCCCGGAAGATCTGGAAGTTTTGATCTTCATAATCATTTGTCTCAAGGAATTTTTTCCTTCTATTATTTACTCATTGATCCATTTATCTTTTAGTAGTGTGCTTTTTAATCTCCACATATTAAATAAAGGCTTTCTTTTCTTTCTTGTGGTAGTTGGCTTCTAGTCTCATACTTTTGTGAGAAGATACTTGGCATGATTTCAGACTTCATGAGTGTTAATACTTATCTTGTGATGCAGTATGTAGTCAATCCTGGAGAATGAACCATGTGAGAAAAATGGTAGTATTATTTAGCTTTTGGGGGATACAGTGTACTATAAATGCCTTTTATTTCAACATGATTTAGATCTTTGGTTAAGGTGATTGTATCCTTATTTATTTTCTTTCTCATTGACATGTCCATTGATGAGAAGTGGTTTAGAAGTTTCCAGCTACACATTTTTTTTAATGTTTATTTCAGATTTATTAGTAATTTCCAAATGTCTTGGTGCATCAGTGAGGATATAGTAGTGAGTGTTATGTCTTCCTGATGTATTATTTCCTTAATCAGTATACTGTATACATCCCTGTCTCATATATTTTCACTTTAAGTCTATTTTCTATGATGTGTAAATATAACTGTCTCTGCCTTCCTTTGGAGTCACTAATTTGTAGATTGTTTTCCATCCCTTGACTTTCAAGCTATATTTATCTTACAATTTAGGTGCATTTCCTGGAGGCAGCAGAAAGTTGGATTCTGTTTCCTAGTGTTACTAGATATTCTGTGTCCTTTTATTGGTGAATTCAGTTCATTGACATTAAGAGTAATTAATGGTATAAAAAAGTCTGTCTCTGCTGTTTTGTCTGCAGCTTTATGGTTCCATTCAGTTCCCCATTCAGCTGTTTATTTTCATTCCTCTTTTTGGTTTAACTGCTATAGTCCTTTTTTATATCTCTTGGATAAGGATATCTAGCAGTTGCAAACTTTTTAATACTCTCTTGGTCTGAGAAAGTCTTTATTACGCCTTCATATCTAAAGGAGAGCTTTACAGGCTAGAGTATTTTTGTCTGACTAATTTTGTCTTGGAGTATTTTGAATAGGTCACTACATTCTCATCTTGATCATAATGTTTCTTCAGAGAAATTTGATGTTAGTCTAATTGAGTTTCCTTTATTGGTTGTATATATTTCTTATCCCCTGTCAGTTTCATTATTATTTATTTGTATTGGAAACTATGTACATATAATACTTAAGATGGGTCATATGAAGTGCATATATCTCTTTACTTCATTCTTGTGACTCTAAATTTGGGATAATGATAGTAACAACCTAATATAGTTTTGGGGAGAATAAAATAATACAATTGTGGTTGACTTTTATTTTTACATTTATTTCTTCAAATACATATCTATCCCCTCACATATAATATCCCCCTCCAAGATGTTATATTTCTTTCCCCTTGAAATTGGGTGAACCCTTGTAACTGCCTCTCCCTACAGAGCAGATATGATGCCACATGACTGAGGAGATGAGGGCATAAAAAGCAATATAGTTTCCCTCTGGATTTCTGTTCTGGGGCACTGTCTTGGAAACAATTAACATCAAATAAGCCTAGGCATGCTGAAGAGTTACAGAGAGACGGGAAGAGGTATTGGATCTTCTTACCCAACTCTTCTTGCCTTACTAATTCAGCCATCAGGCATACAAGCAAACAAGACTCCGAGATGCTCAGTCATATCTCACAGCAACCTGTGAGAAACCTCTAGCTAGAATCATCCCACCCACCAATCACACTAATTCCTTGCTCACAGAACTATGGAAGGTAGAAAATGACTATTATTTCAATCCTGACAGCTATTTGTTCCACAAAAGACAACTAAAACAACAACACTCACACAGTCCTTAGCATAATTTTTTGGCTTACAGCAAGGACACTCTTTAATCTTATTCCCTGTAATTATAATATGTTTAGTTAGTATTTATTTAGTGATTGGCATGTGGGTCAGTTTTTCTCTGTTTTATGCACCAGAGGGCACTCTACCATTGACAGCAGGACCTACAGGACATACAGGTAGAATTTTCTAACCAAACCACCAGAGGGAGCCAGTTCCTAATTTTTTTCGCCTGTTAGAAGGTCAACTTGACAAAAGTAAAAAAAAAAAAAAAAAGTCTTAGAACCAACACACAAGCAAATGCAAAAAAGATGTGTTGGTGAACAACCATAAGCCAATTATAAAATTAAAGAAAAAAATGTTTAATTTTGGGTGATCAGTGCTTCTCTCGCCTCCCAAACCTAAACTGTATATGCAGACAAATAAGAAAAATGTTTGTTTTTTTTCCATATAATGTAAAGCAGAACAAATTCTATTCTCCTTAATCTTTGAAAAGGGATCCTCAAGCCTATCATCTCTAGACAATGCTGCACTTAGTTTTTGCAGTCATTAGTAACATGACAAACAAAGCAACATGGCAAAGTCCCCTGCTGCAGTGAGCTTTTGACCGCAAGATGATAATTATAATACTGTTTTGTAGGCTCCCAAAGAACATTTGTGCCATGGATTTAATATAATTTTTGAGGTCTCCATATTTTTCTAGTTTTTCATTTTCAAGACATATTCAAGAATTTGCTATTCTAGTGGCTGAGAAGAGTCATGATTATGATTGCAAGAAATTTGGAAACCAAATTCCTTAAAATGAATTACCGGAACCAATTACGTTACAAGTCCCCCTTTTCCCAACAAATGCAAAGCAGATTACCATAGTAGTTCACAGGAACTCGAAGTTAGCAATCTACATTCGTGACAACTATCGTCCAGTCTCTAATTCTTGAAGATTGCCCCCTCTTTGGGTATTGCTGGGTCTTCAACAGAGCTAAGGTTTTGAGGATAAAGGCTTTGTGGTCAACTAATGACAGCTTTATGCTGTACAACCTGGTAAATAATAAACCACGAAAGAGCTCGGCACCAGGAGAATTGAACTCCAAACAGTGGATTCTTGGGGGCTATCCGGTAACTTTAACATAACCTCAGCTCTAGGTGACCTATTAGCTTGATGACCAGCCACAAGGATAACTGAGGCAGAAAGCAAAGATTTTTTATCAACTCAAGCCACATTTAATTCTAGAGGTTAAAACAGAACAGGCACAAATATATGGAAAGTCAGTAGAATGTTTCTACCTAAGATGTGTCTATAAATGATGGGATTAATTTTCAGGTAAAATTTAGGACAATGTTTCATCACTTTGTTTTCACAGCTAGATAAGTAACATGCTTTCCAATAAAACACTAATAATAGCAATGCTGTCCTCTGACCTAACCACAAAATGCAAACTGTAAGGCCCTTATAGTATCTCAAATCCCACCCCACTAGCTCTAGAAACTCCCACGATATTCCATGCTCAAACTCTAAGAAGTCTTACTCCCTAAGCCCCCTTGAAGATCTGAAGCAACAATAGTAATGTGCTATCTAAATGCTCTAGGTTGAGTGGCTGTATCCCCAGGCCCCTGATACTGGTAGTGGGATTCAGATCACTTATGGGTAGCCCTTATGACTTCCAGCCGGAGACTGTTATTTCCTTCCTGGCTTTTACAGTAACTTGTCGATACAAGGACAGGATCATACTGGGGTAAGGGAAACATGCTTTGTTCCTACATCCATTATTCTACATTTTTATAACTTTGAGAGCTCATCTTCTAAGAGCTCTTTCGGAAGTCTGTGTGGGATTGACCGGATGTCTGATGCCGTAAGCAGCCCTCAGACCTCCCATTGCCTCCTGAAATGATGAAACACCATATTCTGTATCCAAGTCTATACACATCTACCCCCATGAGGCTTCCTTTTAAGCAGCCATTCCCTCCTCAGGCAAATACAATGCTTGCCCGTGAGCCCACCTTCTGATACGCCTGTACACATCAGCCTTTATAAGGTGGGCAATAACACCTCAGTAGCTTAGCTTCACAGGTGAAAGACTTTGATGATCACTTATTTGTAATTTTTTTATACAATTACTTAATCTGAAGTGGATCAAGGCAGGATTTAGAATCATTAAGTAGGCTAAAGCTTTATTAAATGGGCACATTTCCAATGGAAGGAGTAACTGGATGGAATTTTCAGCATGATGGCCTTTCTGGGATGGAGTCGGTTTACTGAGATTGGGAAGGGTTGAGCAAAGTCAAAATCTAGTCAGAACTAAATCCAGGTATCTGTCTCCATCTATTAACAAAGTAGCATTCATCTGGTTTCCTCCACCCCCAGCAAATGTTAGGATGTTTTCAGCAGCAAGCCAGTTCATCTCTTTCCCCATATCTACACTTCCACTCAGCTGCCTGAGCTATGTTCATTTCCTGTAATTTTGCACAAAAGGGTCTTGCAAAATCATTCCATCCAATCTGGAATTATTGGACCTAGCAGGGTGAATATGACATTTACTGCCTGGAAGCAGATAGTTTCCCTTGAGGACATTGCTATCATCTTTTCCTTGCGTAAGTCCTTTTCTCACATTCTTTCTCTTTTCCTTTTAAAACCATAATCAAACTTTGTTTCACCGTAGTCTGATGAAGTGGCATGGACTTTTTTATTAGCCCTATGCAAATAGCCCTTTCACACTTTAAGGGCATGTGAAGACCGACTCTGGTAGGGGAGAGTACAATCGGAATTAACCTCGTGCTGCTACAAGTTCAAATACTCTGATAGCAGCAAGAGAAGGAAAAGCTAACACAGTGGCATTTCTACAGGGATCTGTTGCCTGTGCATATAATGATGAGGAGATGCTGGGACAGGTTTGCTGTAGGATAAGGATAGCCCAGAACTATCCCTCACATCTTCATCCATAATACAGCCACCTGGCCCTGGTTTTTGTAGTTTGGGCACTCATTTCATCCTCAAACCTGTCTTTGATGTGTTCACTATCTTTATCTTAAGATGAAGATTCTGGGACCTGAGATAAATTGCATAACTACTCCAAGTGAGTGTCAAGATGGCAAATGAGCCATTTGGAATTATAGTGTTTGGACTGTGAGTCTACCTTTGGGGCTCACACCTGGAGTTACCAAGGCTTCCTCTTTGATACCTCTTCAGAGTTTCTGCCTTGCCTACCTCCCACCCTCTTTGGACACAGAATTGGACTAGCCTCTGGGATCCAGCATACCACCTAGTCTGGTCTTCAAATGTTGTTTCTGGAATTTTCCATCATAATTTGCAGAAATATCTGACAGCATAGGGTGGGTCTCATATCATCAGCAAGTCTTCCATTACTGGGAGATGTCCTTGAACACAGAAGAGAATGGCTTCAAAGTTATTTTCTTCCTGAGACCTTCACTGTCAGTGGCATTGGGCTTATGCCTCACATTTGTGTATAGTCCATCACCTCCCAACTCCAAACCCCATTCTCCATCATCTTTCTAAGAAATCACAGCCATTATTATTATCGTTAGTCACAGTTCTAGTCACAGGCATGTATTTTCCTGGAAGCTATGTTTCCTATTAAAGTATGATGAAACTGGTAGGAAGTAAATGTCAATAAATGATGAGGGAAGATGAAAGTTCATTCATATTAAGTGTCCAATCTGAAGAGATGGCAAATGATAGTAGCAAGGTCAGAGCTATAAAATGCATTTGGTTTAGGATATTTTGTCAACTACCACTATATTTAAAGGAGCCTCTGTGAGCATTGTTGATAGGGAAGTTCTATTTTTCATGGTTCCTTATTGGTGACAATTAGGAACAGAGTAGACCACAGGTGATGGGGAGCCTGTTTTATAGCAGCCCTGCTATAGGGAGTAGCATGGTGTGGCAGGCAGGATGTTCTCTGCCTTTCTGGAGAGCTACAGCAAGTACCTCCAATGATTCAACACACACATACACACAATATGCAGAACTTTATACCCACATACACATATGGCACACCATATACGTACACAAAACCATCCCATATACATATATCTTCCCTGATATACAACACTTGCAACACACACATATTTTCCTTCTAGATTCCCAACTCTGATGCCATTCCTTTGCTACCCCTAACAGATGCACAGGATGAATGCTGTCCATTTTGTTTGACCTGAGTTTAAGATACTTAGAAATGCCTAAGCATTATTTTCCCTGGAAGCAACTTTCAAATAAATAATGGAGAAGGCATTTTGGTAAACAAATACACCATGTTTGATGACCCAGGTTGGGATTATTGTGTTCAACATTGTCTCCGGATGTGTTTAAAACAGTGCTCTAACAGTGCCAAGAAGGGGGCGGGTGACTGCCTGTGGGTTCTCACACTTGTGCTAACCATACACCCCTCAGGCTCAGAGTGCAACAACAAGGGTTTATTAACAAATGAGAGACTGGGAAAAGGAAAAAGTGTCTAAGGCCACAAATGTCCAGCTGTCTCACCCCAGAGAGTGTCCTCACTCTTTGGTTGGCCCAAATAAGCTGCTGTCCTTTCCATGAAGACCTGGAGCTGGTGACACGTGGGTAAGTGATATATCAAGATTCCACAGAGACAGCTGCAGAGGAGACACTGCAGCAGACAGCAACACCTATATGAAGACTGGCTGGTCAGTGCAAGACACCAGACTGCATAGCATCAGAGGCCTCAGCACCAAGCAGTAGTGTAGAGACTCAGGACCAGTGGAAAGGAGGCCCCAAGTGTCAATGGGCCAACAGTGCCAGAGCAGAGGGACTAGTGCTACCATCCTGTGAGACCTGGCAGCTGTTAAAAGACATCAGGCTTAGGTCAATGCACAGGCTAACACGGTACCACCAGCAGGTGATGCAAGAGACAGCATGGAAGGAAGCGGCAGTGGTCAGACTGAAGTTTGAAGCAGAAGCAGATGCTGAGGCTATGGAGGTATAAGTTCTTTCCTGGAGGGCCTAATCAGTCATCCTGAGGAGATTGAAAGCCAAGGTCTCAACCCCAAGATCTGAATGAATCCTAGCTCCCAGGACCCCCTTGGCACATACCCGCTGCCTTCCAAGTCTGATTGGCCTGTTTGAAATTTTCTATTGGGAGCCAACAAAGCTCCACTTACCTTGTTCCATTTTCCACTGTAGTGCCTTAGTGCTAGAAGAGGGTCTGGGTGTGTACAATGGTTGAAGAATAACAGCCGCCATACCAGCATAGCAGTAAGCAAAGTGTGGATTTATTGAAACAAAGAAAGAAATGCCTGACAGCAGAAAGGGGTTCAAGGGAAGAAGACTGCCCTAGCTCTGTTCTGCCCATGACTTACACTGTGAGGTTTCCTTGTTGCCCAGTGTGCCAGGCAGTTGGCTAGGTACCAGCTGGTTGGGAAATTTCATTGATGGTTGTTTTTTGTTCCCTAATTGCCTTATAACTGGACCTTGTCCTGGATGGTGGCAATTTCTGGAAAACACCTCTGTTTTTCTGGACACTGCTTTGTCTAAGATCATTGTTCTGTGTCTGGCTCTTTCCTGATCTCACTAGCAAAGGGACACCTGACCTGCATATCCAGACCCAGTCCAGGAGGTGGTCTGGGCAGGCTCATTGACTGTGTGCTCAGGAAGCCGCAGCCCCCCAGGGCCAGACCCTGTCTCTGAGCCAGGCAGATGCCATTGCAGTTGGACCTGGCTGAGCCTACATGGGCCACTGACCCTGAAAACCACTCAGGCCTCTCTGTTCCATGGGTTGGTTTCATTTATCACACAGAATGACTGTTCTCTCTGAAGAAGCAAGGTGATAAGAACCTGGGCATTTCATAGTATCTTGAACAATGTTTCATTCTCCACAAAACCTTATTGGGGGTAGCTGAAATATTGTCTTCCTTACATTCCTTTGTATTCTCATCAAAAATTAAAATAATTGAATAAACTATTTAAAAGAATCCAAGCCTAATTCTATTTTTTGAAACCTGAAAACATAACCAGCACATGCAGAGTAAGATGGATTGTTCACTTCCTTGCAAAAAGTCATTCTAGAAGATTCTCCAAAAGAAGAGTCTGTAATGGTTACAGTTTCAATAACCCTATCTTTAATAAATTATGAAAAATTCAGATTTACCAAAATACTGTCTGTAATATGGAGTAGTACTAGTATAAAGGAACTAAGACTACAAATACTAAAAAGTACAACCTCAGTTTCTTTCAGTCTTTTATAAAAAAATAGCAGGCTGAGTCTCTCCACATTGAAACTGGGAAAGTTACTCAAATGTCAGTGCTTGAGATCTTTCACAGAACCTCAGAACCGCAAGGGACCTTGGAGATTGTTGTGAGTTTAATCATGCCCTCCAGTTCATATGTGGCAGTCCTAACTCCCTGGTACCTTAGAATGTGACTGCTTTTGAAAATATGGCATTAAAATAGGCAACTAGGTAAAAAGAAGTCATACAAGTTGACCCTAATTCCATACAACTGGTAGCTTTGAACGAAGGTGGTTAGGGCACAAGTACACACAGAGAGAAAGTCATATGGAAATGCAGATCTGTCCCATCCACAAGTCAAGCTTAGGGGTTTCAGAGAATAAAAGCCCTTCCATCACCTTGATATGGGACTTCCAGGCTCCGAGGGGTGTGGGTATACATTTCTGTGTGCCACTGGGTCTGTACAATGTGATCGCACTCATAGCTAACATAGGAGCCAGTTAGTCTAATCTCACTTGACTCCATACAAATCTGAGGAATCTGAGGTCCAGAATCATACAGGGTATCTCAGTGCCAGGTCCAGGTCCCTGGGTCCTCTTCTCAGCAGGAGGCCCTCACTTGTACCACACCCCTGTATTTGATTTGTGTGGGTTTTAAGACAGGAGAGAAGAAGATGATGGAAAGAGCAAGTACACAGAGTTGGAATCTAGTCCATCATATGAAAGGAATGGGATAGGAAATGAATCTCTAATGTAATAGCTTCTTATAAAATCCTAAGACTCTTGGGCTACCTTATTAAACTTTTTGTTGTTTTGACTTCATATTTCCATTCCTAGCATTATTCCTGAGTGGGAAAACGATTGGTTGTTGACATTCCAAAGTGACCTCAGCATGATTTTTAAATATGTAAAAAGAACTGGGCCTAAATGTAACCAAGAAGCAATCATTCTTTCCTTTGTTGTTTACCCCTCTGATTTGTTGATTGCCTTATAGAACCTTCTTTAATGGGAGAAGTCCGGGACAGCTGGGGAATTCCTGCTGGGGAGTTTAAGTGATTTGTAATTAAATTTTGTTTTTGTTTTTGTTTCTCCCAAGTATGTGTGACTTCTAGTTTTTTTTTTTTTTTTAATGCTAATTAGGACCAATTTTCTTTCTCAATCCCCTGTTGGTTTCAGATGACAAGCTTTTAAAAGCAGGGCTCTGTTAGTTTTAGGGAGCCTTAAAACTCACTGTCTTTCAGCCTTCCTGTACTCCTGTAATATCCTAGGATGTTCTAATTTCCCTCTGTGAGTGGTGGTCTCCCATTTACTTTGTTTAGAGATAAGGCAAAGCTTTTGAATCTCAGGGAAGTAGGGTTAGCTATCTGACTTAGCTTAGTCTTTTAGGAAGCATCCCCTGGATAATCCTGCTGTCAGAAAGACAGAGGGAAAACCCTAAAGGCTATTTTGGCAGATCCTAGAAAATACTTCTTTCTGCACAGTTTTGTAGGTGAAATTCAAGCTTCCCACTGTGACTGACACAGTGGCAGGCATTGTGCTGTGAACCTGAAGACTGTGGCAGGAACCTGTCACGGACAGCAATCAGGCCACCCAGACACTCCATGATGTCTACGATGGCTACCTGGGATTATGTGACTTGTAAATGCTACAGATCAGAACTCTGGTGCCAGTGAAAACTGTACTTCACATCCACTTTCAGCAAATGGAGGGGAAAAAAAATAGCAGGTTTAGTTCATAAGGATTTGTAGTTAACACAAAAACAGAATTCAACACAAAACATTCTAAATCAAGGCTTCTATGCTGATATTATAAAGTAATTTAACTGCCAAAAATACAGAAAAAAAATACTAACTTGAATTGATGCTTTTTTTTTTAACCATTGAAGCATATTTTAATTAAAATTTGGCCCCTATTAGTGGTCTTAGTTATGTGGTTACCAATAATGTGGTTACCAATATATCATTACATCATTAATTGATTATCATTAATATGAATTAATGCTTTTGTGTGACTATTAGTTCCTTCAAATTTGTTGCTTAACAATGATAAACAAATGTATTTTGTTTCAATTAAAAATACAGTCCATATTAATTCTTTTATATTAACTATAGTCAGATGCAAAAGCAGTCACCTGTATTTAATTCCATACTAATCAACTGTTCTCCTAATAAAGTGAAGAAATAAATTGAGAAAGAAGCTGCCTCTCTTAGATTTTACTAATCACAGGCCTTTCGGAGAAGACATGAAAGGTTCTTGTTGCTTCTGTTTGCAGTCACTTAAAACTTCTTTTGGAGAAGTTTCTTCAATGCATGGCCCAACTTTTTGGAATTCTGGAAAACAAACAGAGAAAGCAAGCACAAGTGATAAATAGAGATCAAAAAGCAAGCACTGGGAGAACTGGGGATGTTTAGTCTAGAGAAAAGGAGAATGAGTAGAGACATACTTTCACTGTCATAAACAGGATGAGAGCAATTCTCCATTTTTACCAGAATTTGGAAGAACAAGAGATTATGGATAGAAATAAAGAATTTAACTTTAACAACATAATTTCTTTTGGTTTGTTCAAAAATAGTAAAATGCCTAGGAACTCGAGACATTATCCTAGAATTGTTTCTTAGTGTTATACACAAAGTCAGAAATATTTTCTGTAGATAACTGAAATAATAACAGTACCTACTTCTAACAGGAATTTAACATTCATTACACATGTATGAAATGTCTATTCTGTGTCAGGCACTAAAGATTTCATTATAGTTAATACTCAAAAGTATTTCTTGTATGGGTTATGTTCTAAATTTTTTACAAACACAAATTAATTAAATCCTACAATCACCATCTGAAATTGAAGGTATTTTCCCCCTACTTTTGCAAATGCTAAAACTAATGAATGCAAAAAAAAAAAAGAATTTAATTTTTTACCCTAAGTCACACCTCTAAATTAAAGCTGGACTTGAACTTACATCCATTAAGATTCTCTAAGAAGCACACCCTAAAGTGAGACTAAAGATGCATGAGGTTTTCTGGGAGAAACATCCGTGAAGGAAAAAGGAAGAGGAGTGGGTAAGGTAAGACTTCAGACTGAGATGTAGGTTAACATCTGTAAAAGGAGAAAAGATCTGAAAAACACCGGGACCTCAGTGTAGATCTGAGGAGTCTTGTCTAGACTGATGGGTAGGAGTTTCTGGGCGAAAGTTGGAAGAATCCCTCATGGGACATGAATGGCTTACATTTGGGCCTTTTGCTCAATCATTGGCTAGGAGTCTTGAAGAGAGACACCGCAAGGCATCCACAGTGGCCACTGGGGTTATGTCCGTGCTGTAGGCTTGTCTGAAGGGATATCTCAGTGGAGCAGTACACTCCCAGATGACCACAAGAATCCATGCTCTTAGTCATTCTGTTCTGCTGCCCTGATGGGCCTCAGATTTTAGGAGTGCACTGTGAAGGATATGACCCATCAAAATGAAAGAACTGAGTAGGAAGGGGAGATGCCTCATTACAGAGCAGTACCATCAGTGCCCTGAGCTTGCTCAAAGCCATGCCTGGTGATAAAGAACTGCGTAGTGATCTTTCCCAATACGATTTCAGGTTTTGATTGGGACAGGCATCTTCATTTCATAAAATCTCAGAAACTTTTCAGTTAATACTTAACTATTTATGCAAAACTTAATAATATTGCATTAACTCCAAAAGGAACTATTAGGATCTAAAATCCTAAGCCTTCCCAGTAGCAAAAAGTCATTAATATAAACAAACCATGTGCACACAGTAAAGGTGCCAGGCAAGGCACAGACACTGTACTGTCATAGTCTAGGGAAGAGAGGGCTTCTACCCTCGATGGAAAGATTGGGGAAGGTTTTATGAAGGAAAAAGCAATGATATTGATTCCACAAATGCAAATATGGGGACTGGGACAACTTTACTATTCATTTCAAGGTGTAACAAAATATATCAAAGAAGTGGGATGTCAAACAAGATTCTCATAAAATATGAGTGTTTTATGGTTTGGTGACTTGTTTCTGCTAATATGATTTCTTCTAGGTACATCCATGTTATCACAAATTTGTCATTTTTAATTGATGAGTAATATTCCATTGAGTATATATACCACATCTTTTTCATCTGTTCATCTGTTTTGGGACATTTGGGTTATTTCTATGCCCTTGCAATTATAAATAGTGCTGCAAAAAAATCCACACACAGGTGTCCTTTTGTACCCACATTGATGTCTCCTTTGGGTAGATTCCCAGAAGAGCGATAGCTGGGTCAAATGGTAATGGTAATTCCATTTTCATTAGTTTGAGGTTCCTCCATACTGCTTTCCATAGTGGCTGTACCAGTTTACATTCCCATCAGCAGTGTAAGAGTGTTCCTTTCTTTCCACATCCGCACCAGCATTGTCGCTGCCCTTTTTTTTTTTTTTTTTTTTTTTTTGATGTGGGCCATTCTTATGGCATAAAGTGGAATCTCACGGTTTTGATTTGCATTTCTCTGATTGCTAGGGTCCTTGAGCATTTTTTAATATGCCTGTTGAACATTTGTATTTCCTCTTTGGAGAAGTGTCTTTCTAGTTCTCCCCATTTTTTGACTGGGATTCTTAATTTGTTTTTGCTGAGTTGTGTGAGTTCGTTGTGGATCTTTGTTATTCAACCCTTATCACTTTTGTGGAGGGAAAAATTTTTCTCCCACTTAGTGAACAAACATCTCATTTGAGATGTATAAAACCTCCTTAATTAAATGCAAATTATGTTAGCATGGATTTTAAGAGCTCATTTTTAATATCAATGAAATTGACATCTGTAGGGCTACCATTGAAGAGCTATAGAGTGACCCATCTTTCAAAACAGGTAAGAACTAGAGATTATCTAAATAACCCCTTTATTTTACTAGCCACTGAAATGAAGTCACTTGTCCAGATTATAAATATTTGCAGGTACCAACCTAGTCCATTGCTCTAACTCCATGTATTGGTCTTTGGGAACTTGGTGGAAATTTATGGCGTAAGGTAGGAAATGGAGTTTAGATTATAAGATTGAGAATAGCCATATAGTTATGGTAGAAATAGAAACTAGAGAGAGAGCAGAGATGAGAATGGAAAGTTAACACAGATTATTTTCCATTCAGTCTTTTTGTAGCAATGGTTAGCTTTTTAATCCACTGAACCTCCTAACTATACCTAAAGAAAGTGCTGAGATTTCATAGTCACTGTACTCAAACTACAGGATAAATGTGTAATAATCTACAACACCTTATTTTTTACCTTAAAAATCACACATTTCATTTTATATATTGCTCTGAGGATTCAATGGGGGCCTTCCTAGATCTGTTTCACTCCTATTTTGTGATAGGATGATTATTTTAGCATATATTGTTAATTTTTCAGAAGCACCTTAATAATTGTTTTAAAAATTTACTACTTTGTATTTTATTGAATTTACTGTGTTTGTTTCCTTAGCTAAGTAAATTTACATTTAATCATTCTCTAGACATAGAGACATGTTGTTTGACTAAAATCTTATACTTTTAGACATAGCTAAAGTGTGTCGTGGTTTAGGATATGGAAATATGGAGAATGTACTAAACTCTAAAAACACATTTGCAACTTTGAGATTCTTGTCTTACCAAGAACTGTTAAGTAGGAGAAGCAGAAACTGAAACTGTGGAATTATGACTGCAATTATTAAAGATCCTTTATGTCACTGCTTTGTGATTTTTTTGGTAATTATAAAAACTATAATACTTTTATTTCAATTTTATATTTTCATTGCAGAAGTCAAAAAGGTTTGTTTAGTGTGCAAATGTTAAGGTGAACTTTCCCTAAGTCCTGTTAGCAACTGCCTTCACTTGGGTAGTAGAATCGTCTCAGTCATTGAGGGCTGACTTCACTTCTATAATTACCCACACTTCCGGCATCATCAGCCTTGCAAGCCTACTAGATCATTCACTTCACTGTCTTTCATCTTAACAAAAAGGAAAACAAAATATACAACGGAAAACCCAGTTTTGCCCCACATCACCTTTCAGTTGCTGCCTAATTTCTCTTCTCCCTTTGCTAGCAAAATTCTCAACAGTATCATTTATAGTCCCTGGTTTCGCTTCCTCTTCTCCACTAGAACTCTGAGATAGTCTTGTTTACAACTTGTGCACCTTCTTGTTGCCAAATCTTGTACTTTTCCCAAAATCATCCCATGACTCAGTACTCAATATCTTTTAGCATAGCAGATGTCTCCTTTACAGAAACCTCTATTTCTCTTAGCTCATGTCACTGTTTTTCCTTCCACCTCTCCCAGAAGTTCCTTTTGTCTTCTTTAATGACTTCTCCTTAACTTAATTGTTAAAATGTTAGAGCCCCTAGGGCAATATTTTAGGTTTTCTCCACCAGCATATTTCCTTAGGGAGATAATCCTATCCAAAATTAGGATGTCATTAATATGCCATGATTCCCTCCATTCATGATCTGTCTTCTGAGCTTTCAACTTAATATCCAACTTTGTATTGATTATCTTCATTTAGCTCCCCAATCAGTATTCCAAATATAAAGCTCATTTTCTTCAACCTGTTCGTCCCCAGGACACCATAATCTTAGATAATGGCAATCTTGTTTTATTTTGACTCTGATGGCTGTATCTTCAAAATATAACTCAAATCCACGCAACACACCCTAACCCATCTTCACTGCTATCACCATAATCTGGTCCATCATCATCACTTAGCTGACTGCAATTGCCTCTGAATATGTCCTTATTTCTTCTCCCCCCACTACAATCCACTCCCACTCTTTCTGCAACCAGAAAGATGTTTTAAGAATATAAATCATATCATGGCATTTCCATGTTTTAAACCATCCATGTATTTCCTCTCCAGAAGTACTTAGAATAAATTGTACCCTCTTTTCCCAATTTACAAGACTCAGTTGACTTGTCTTTTATGTAATTTCTTACCACACACCATGTTTTCCCTTACCTCCTCCATCCTAGCCTAGCTGGCTATCTTTTTGCTCCTCCAAAATGCCATGATCCTTTCTAACACAGGGTCTCTCCTTGATCTCTTTCCATTAGCTAGTTCCTCCTCATTATTCTGCCATAAGTTGCATATTACTGTTAATTCCTTAGATTGATGATTCCCTACAAAGACAGTCCTCTCTGTCATCACCACACCCCATTCATCTGTGCTGAAATCTGAACTACAGGTTGTAACTACAAACTTGTTTGTTTTCTTATTTGTTGTTGCTCATCTCCCATGGTATATGAACTCCATAGTAGCTGTATCACACTGTTAAGATAAACACTATAGCACAAGAGATGCTCGTAGGTATTTGAGGAATGAAAGAATCAGATTTTAGATTATTCAAACAACTTGCTTGCCCTGGATTGTTTCCCAGCCCAGTCCTTGATAAAATATCTGATCATTAGAGTAAGAATGTGTCTCACTTCAGATTGTGTTCACAGGTAACTTTAAAAAATTAGAGGGAGATTCTAGCTTTTAAATATTAACTTTAAAATAATAGATTCGTTAGTGATAGTTATCAAAGATTAAGTAATGAGAGCAAAAAGCTTTCATTAGAAAAATTTAATATTTTCTGTTTTTGTCCCTTTTGTGACTTTATTTTATCAGAATCTAAATCTAGAATATATCATATCTGTGGAAATTGTTACTTCTTAAATGTTCAATTATTATAATTCTAGAAATGGACAAAATAAAAATTTTGTTTATTGCAAATAAAACCACCCAGGGCTGTGTGGTGGTAACTCTTCATAAGAATTTTTTAAAAAGATGATGAAATGAATTATTGCAAGAATACCTTGAGATTTGGAATTTTATCTATAAAATGCTGATGCAATGCTATGAACTCATAATATAAATCAATACTTAACCACTTGTATTTTGTGGCACATTTTATCATTAATTATTTTGTATAATTAAAGAAAAATATTAAACAAAGTGTGTTACCTTAAACATACAGCTGAGTAATCTGAAACCTTGACTTGAAATGCCTGCAAAAGCTGAAGGTCAGGGTCAGAAGTCCATTTAACACTCTTCAAAATAGAGAAGCACCCTTAAAATACCTTGGGAAGAAATAATACATTAAATATAAAGCTTTCTCATAAAAATAAAAATTTGACCTAAAATACTTTCTCATTGAAAGAAAAGAAGAAAATGAGGGAAGAAGGATTGACAAGTGGAAAGAAGGCACAGATTGTTGAAGAGGTGCTGTGTCTAAGCTAGCATAACTGCTTCAATTCTCTTGGGTTGTGAAATCAGGAAAATGATAAATTTATTTATTATTTGCTCATCATTTCCTTCCATGACACAATGCTTCAGCAATGAACAGTGTGAAAACAAGACAAGCAAGGGCAGTTGGAGCTGAGAGAGGTGCTAACCATTGGTGTGGACCTGAAGGTGGGCACTCACTTCGTAGTCATTTAAATCTTTGATACATCAGACTTTGTTCGAGAAAGATGTACTGAGGAGACATGTGGTTGAGACACAGGTGCAGAAACAAAAAATTAAGGGAAATTATATAAGATTTCTCTGTCCCCAAGAAGCAGTTTAAAAAGTTCATGCTAAAAGGGTTCATACTAAGTGAAATAAATCAGAGAAAAAAAGATCAATATCAAATGGTGTCACTAGTATATGGAATGTTGAGAACTCAAGCAAAAAGATCAAAGACAAACTTTTAAAAAACCCTTTAAAATTGGCCTTTGATCTTTGGTTTTTAGAGGAAGAAGAATGAGGGGAAGAACAGGGGAATGGAGTGGGGTGAGCACAACTGACTGAGGTAAAGAACTTCAGAGGTGGAAGGGCTACAGCAACTACACTAGGGTGAGAGGAATCCTTTATTGTCAAAATATTAGCAAGGATAGAAAATAATGATACTTCCATAACAATGAAAAAACAATCAAAGTTACCAGAGAGGGAGAAAGAAGTTGGGATGCTAAGTATGGAAGTGACACTATGAACTTCACTGTGGGACTGTGGGTACCTTGTTGGTGGAATATAGTGACATACAACTGAAGAGGTGTGATCCTATGCCTCTGAATCACGTTCAAGATTGGGAAACAATGGTCTCTCAATACAAATATAAATAAGCAAAAAAATAAAAGGGTCATGCTAACTAGTTACTAACTATACTAAGTAACTACAAAGATAGATGGATAGATGGATGGATGGACGGACGGACGGACAGCCAGCCAGACAGCCAGATAGATAGATTGATAGATAGATAGATAGATAGATAGATAGATAGATAGATAGATAGATAGATAGATAGATAGATAGATAGATAGATAGATAGATAGATAGGGGAACATTTAGTATAATCACAGGAAATGAACAGAATGAAATGCAGTGGATCTTGAACCCCAGACTACAGAGTGAGTTGGAAACCTCATGCAAATGGAATGTTAATGGAAACCTTAAGCAAAGGTGACATGAAGGAAATGGTTTTAGAAAGGAATTGCTTGATCATATCAGGCAAGATGGCAGCAAAGAAAGTAAGCTAGCATCACACCATCCTACTGTTTCTGCAAGGAAGATGAAAAAGTAAATGAAATTCTGTTCCTTGATGATAATCACTTTAATAGAGAGAAAGGAGTGATTCCACAAGGCCGTCTGAAATAAGTGAAGACACAAACATAAGTACAGTGTGCTCTATACTGTATATTTACTAATTGACTTAATTCTCATCACCTTTCCAAATAAATACAGCTATTCTGATTTAGAGATAACTGAGTCTCAGTTAATGCTTCATAGAATTTAATCAGCTCCTGCTAGGAAGGTGGGGAAAGACTCTCTAGTGTGAACTTGCTAAATTCATGAATAGACTTATTCACTGAATTACCCAAGTTAGTTAGTCACCAAGATGCCCCAAATTACTGAATAAACTTATTCAATAAATCAAGGTCAGATAGTGGGACCAGGATGGGTGTGGGTTTAGGATGAATCAGAGTTTTTGTTTGTTTTATAAAATTGTATTTCTATTTTTATTTTATTTTATTTTATTTTTTTCTCCCAAGTCTGGAAATGTAGCAGAACCAATGGTTTGTGATTATTTATATATCAGAACAAGTACTGACTAGGTAACATCCAAAATACAAGACTTTGGTTTTGTTTTTTCATCACTAAAACTGTTTGTTCTTAGAAAATAGAAAGACAAGTTCCTGGTAGTAAACAACAGTCCACTGAAGACTGATAAAGTGTGATTACCAGCTGGCACACACCTTTCCCTAAGTGTCCTGTCAATGAGTTCCTTTAAGTGGCAGTGACCCTGGCAGGAGAGGAACTCCAAGTGAGACTCCCTGCGATGTTCTGAGCCTGGGCGCCTGAAGTCAGGGTAATTCTCTTGGGCATTTTAGAAGCAGTATATAATAAACTTGTAATGGTGCACAGAATTGAGAATACAATTCAAATTTTAGATTCACCTTTTAGACTTGGGAAACTCTTTTTAAAGGAAAACAGAAGTTCTCAGTCTCATTTCATTACCCACCAGTGCTTCTTGAGCCATGAACTTTCCCCCACTTTAGAAACTGCTCTGGAAAATTCATTTCATGCTTGTCTACTCTAGTAAAACCCTTAACTGAACTGTTACAAAACAGCCTTGGCCTAGGGAATGTGAGAAATCACCAGATCTGGTGAAGTCAGTTGGCATCCTTGAGAGCCGGTGCCACGGACCTTTCATTTACCCGTGATCTTCAGTGTGACCTTCTCCCGGCAAAAGGGGTGAGGTGGGCTTCTGATTGTTTCCATGACAGGTGACTGGAAAGTGGCCCAAGCACATGTATCACATTCTTTCTCATACTGAAAGTTACCACTTAGGCTGAGGCAGACTTCAGGAGTCTTGACTCCAGGGCTCAGCACACCTTAGCACCTCAGAGGCAGTCTCAGGAGACTTCCTCCAGGACCATCAAATTCCTTTTGAAAACCTTAGCTTAGCTTTCCCTTGAAATTTTTTTCTCAAATAAATTATTGCAGCTAATGTTGCTTTTAAACAAATGTGACAAAGCATCTCTGTCTCCTCTAGTGCTAATTTTTATGCAACAATTCCGGCAAGGATTTTTAGCCAGTTACCTTCTTATTTTTTACCATGGTTGCTTTTTGGCTTCTTTTTCCAAGTTCTCACCTTTCACACAAAGAAAATGATCTAATTTGTTCTTTACTAAAAAAAAAAAACTTTCCAACCAGAAGTGTTAAATCCAAAGCTCAAACTAGCATGAAGTTAGGGAAAGTCACTACAGGGCAATTTGAGATTAGATTTCTTTAAGTTACAAAAATAATAAGAGAAAATGGCCTTTTAAAGTTAGTATTTTATATCTGAGTCATTTTTGTGTTTTTCTTCCCTTGCTTAGAAAAAACCATATTGTCACTGTTGACCTGTGACCTGAGGCCAACCTGGCATTTGGTGGAGGCATGTGATTTTAGGGAGACCCTAATGATGAAGGGTCCTTCTGCCTTTGGGGTCCTTGCCAAAGCTTTGAGTTCTGAGACTCTGATACTGAATGTTAGCTAATGTATAACTCTAATTTAAATGTTTTTATGCAGTGCTCATTTTCCTCACTTGTACAAAAGCCTTTAATCCTGGCTGTGTAGGTGTTTCCTGGTAGCACTAGAATGATCCTGATGCACACACCTAACTAGGAGAGAGGAAATTTGTACTCTGACAACCAAAGAGCACAGAAGGCATATCCCAACTCTATCTCAGAGTTCCTGGTAATTTTCTCTTGATTTAAATATAGCAGGTCACAGTGTCTGTCATTTATTTGATCTTTCAAAGAACCTCAGCTTTTCTACAATATAGCAGAGACCCAAAAGATAATCCTACTAATTTCTTGTTCTATAGCCAGGCTAACCCAGAATAAAATGAGTCTTTTTCTGTCTGTTCATGGCCTATCTGTAACCAGTTTCAGTTACTGAGACATAATCTAAACTGCAGTACACAGTTTATTTGGTACCATTAAATAAACTATGTATGGGGAGTGGGCACATGATACGTGATCAGAGATGGAGTTGATTTCTTCACGAAGACATCCTGCTAATCCTTGTGTTCAAGAGGGACTGAGTTCCTATTTCTACATGATTGTGGTTTTGCTAAACCCCAGTTCTGCCTGCCCAGTCATTAGAAGGCAAATATACAGGAAAGTTTGTTTTCAGGCTTGCACTTCACTCGCTTTCCTCTCTTCTGCTTGCACTTCACTCGCTTTTTCTCCTTTCCTCTCCTGTAATACTTTGAAGTTACAGTGCCTATGGAAGAGTACATTGAAAAGGTGATAGAGACTAGATAGAGGGTGACAGATCCAAAGCTCAGGAGCAGGTAAAGAGACTGGTAGAATGATTTAAGACCCCAGGAAATATGGAAACAGAATATTCCTAGTGAATGTATCAGGGACTGGAGAAACCACCTGCTAAAAGGCCAGAGTAAAGCAACACTCCCAGTGTGATAGCCAAAAGAAGACCACCAGTCACATGGTCTACAGAGGCCACCCAGGAAAATGGCTGGAGTAAAGGCCACACAGAAAGCATTCTGGTCCTTGCTGCCCCCTGGCTATGCAATCAGAATCACCTGGAATCTGCAAGAGTACTGATGTCTGGAGAAAATTTCTCTTACAAAGTTCAGAAATGAGTAAAACTAGAAAATTATAGTACCTATAATATGTAATGTTTGACTTTTAGATCAGGTGGGAGGGTCACAAGTCTTTGTTATACTATTAAAATTCAAAGAAAAGAGGTAGACACAAGTTCAGTGAGGATAATGTGCCATGAATCGTGAATCAAGACTTGAACTTACCAAATTTGAGTATCTGAGTTCTGATTTTTAAAATTACTATTTTACAGAGTTTACTCTTAAATATTCTGGTGTGAATGATATGAAGGCCCATATATAGGTATCTTTTAAAACGTGCTCAGTTGATTTTAGCATACAGTCAGGTCTGGGAGCCATTCTGGAGTGAGAACATAAGACAGAGTCACATATTTTCCATGGGACAGGAGAAAACAAGACTTGGGAAAACTGCACAGAGAAAGAATCATTTAAGTTGGGCTAATGAGCATGAGTATGATTTGACAAATGCACAAGGCATTTCTAGAAAAGAGAGGACCATAGTAAGTCCTAGGAGATACAAGAATTCATGACATGCTTTAAACTTCAGGACAGCATGTAGCAATTACATGGGGTGACATTGGAGGGTATATGGGGAATGGATGGAGTGAAATGAGGGCAGGAAAACTAGATGGGCCAAAATGTAATTGCTTTGAATGCTATGTAAGAACTTTGAATTTTGGTGCAGGCAATGGAAAATCATCAGTAAGTTTTAATTTAAAAAGTGGTGGAAACAACCTAAATCCTCCAAATAGATGGACAAATGATGAGGAGTTAAATAAGAATAATCTACTAAATACTGTATTTATTTAAAGATTTATCATAAAGTTAAATGTTCCAAACCAAGAAAAAATTGAGGGTAAATGTTTCATTTTCTTAACTATCTGAAATTCAGTTTAAAGCAGTGGTTATTAAAATATGATCCTGGGATCAAGAGCATTGGAATTGCTCTGAAATGCTAGAAGAACAAATCCTCAGGTCCTCCCCCCCAATATGTGTTGACTCAGAAACTTTGGTGTTGCCACAAAATCAAAAAGGGATGTTTTAACAAGCCCTCTGGCTGATTCTTAGGCAGAATCAAGTTTGGAGACTCTGGGTTCATACACATCACTAGGTAAAGCACACAGCTGGTTATTGACCACTACACACCATTGTTTACTGATGGGACAAATGCACGAGGGTCTCTGTGTCACATGAACCATATTCCTAACATTTTTCTCATGCTGAAAAAAGCAGAAAAATGCAAGGATGAAGAAATTTTTTCCAGTCAAGGATCATTAATGTAAAAGGCAGGATATTTGTTATCACAGGATGGAAAAATATATATATATATATTTTTTTTTCTTTTACAGTAAGAATTATAACCTTCAATTTGCTATTTTTATCCCTCAGTTAGCTATAAAGAACCTAAGACAAAGCCAGGAAAAATAACTTTTTTATTATGACTAATTAAAAGAAACACACCAGATTCTACAGAGAAGGTTATTTTCCTAAAGGGAAAAAGCTTTTCTCATATGTAGATAACTAATCAACTCTTTTGTAAGAAATAGGTAACTAATAAGTAGTCATTAGCATTAAGGGTAAAGGTAAATAATGGCAATGGGGAAGAGAAGTAAAAGAAAAAATAAAAATACCCCAGGGAGAAGTATCCTCACAAGAGAGAAAAAGGTAGAAGCATATGCAAAGATACTGTGTGGAAATAGAAGAAAATATTAGTGGTAATGAGCAAAGAGAGGAATCCTGAAGAAAGCAGAATTAAACTGTGCTCTAAGTCATAGGAGTAAGGCTCATGAGCTTCGAATTCAGTGATCTACTAAGTCAGGCAACATTTTTTAGTTTTTAGAAATTACTTTTCAATTTTTTTTGTAACAAAATGCTGGCCAAATCTCAAGGTCGGAAAGAAGACATTTAGGGATGTTGAGTTATACCTAGTGTCAGAAAAGCACCCGGAAGTCCCAGCACAGGTCACCTGTCACCACAAATGCCGATAAAGCGTACACAGAAATGGAATCTTTAAGGTGCACTTCAATCAGTCAGCCGACTGGAAGGGGGTGGGAGTGGGGGTTAACACCTTAAAAACAACTGCCTTGATATTTCATTTCCAACTGACTTTTTATAGTGAGTTAAACAAAGACAGTTGTTTCCCAGTAGGTAGGTCTTTACTTCCTCAGGAGCTCATGCTGTGCAACCCATGAGACTCTGTATGGTTCTCCTGAACCCCTGACCTCAAGCACATCCCCCAGTCTGGTCTCCTGTAGTTGTTCCCAGCACCCCTCCAGATGTGTCCTTGGGCTGAAGATTAACTCAAATCAGACAGGTTGTAAGCGATGGGTGTGCACAAAGTTCTTACTTTACAAGCATCTTGTCCCTCGTGGTCCCCTTCAACCTCACACCCCCCCCCCCGTTTCAATTAGGGACTCCCTTTGTCAAGTGGAGTAAATTAGATCTGAGACAATATGCATTTGAGGATGTCACAGGTGCTCAAGCAGAGGAGGAAGGTAGCTGTGAGGATTGTGGCACATTTAGTATCAAAAGAGGGGGAGGGAGAGTGTGATTTTTGTAAAATCTTGAACTTTCCTGAGAACTTCTCAGAATTTCAACTCACAGCAGTTCTTTTACAGATATGTGAACATGGGAAACATGGCCCAGTGGACCAAGTCTGTGAATTCTTACCTTGAACCAAACAAAACTGTCACTCTCAGCCAGCCTTGCCCTACCTCATGCTTGGTTTCCTCTGAAAAAGAAGACAAATACCACATAGTGCATGTCACTAAGAAAGTGCTCCTGAGAACTTAAAAATCAAAGGCTTATAATCTCACTTTAATAGTAACGATTTTTTAATAACAGAACCTGAATAGTTCAGGAGAAATTGTAAGTAGAGTTGGCCTGGGGGAAAATACAATATGACATAAGTCTTGGCAAAAGATATCCCTCTTGTCCCCAGGAAGGACCTGCATGTTCAAGAAGCAACCAGAAAGCATAACCCAATTATCAAATTAACACTCCATTCAGAAAAACACCAGTCTCTTGTGGAGCTTAAATGGACACTGAACTTTCATTTTGCTACTTCAAGTAATAAACAAGGGAGAACAATGACACTTTCATAGTCTTTATAAATTGTGCATCCATATGTCATTAAACTTTGCCCATACTCTTAGAATGTGCAACACCAAAAGTGACCCTAATGCCTCCTGTGGGTGTCCTGTGATGGTGGTGCATCAGACTTTGGAGAGAGATGTAGATAATGGAGATTGTGCATATGTGGGGAGAGGAAATATATGCGATAACTCTGTACTTTGTTCTCAATTTTGCTATGAATATTAAATGTCTCAAAAATAATAAGGTTTTTAAAAATGGCACTTCCATTCCTGCTTTTCAAATTCAATCAACTTTTTAAAAAATCTATCAGTAGATTGGAACCTTCAATACTGTGGATAAGACATTGTTATATAAAATGGGAAAAACAGGAAGCGTCCAAAACTTCTTAAACTTATTTGAACCACCATTCCTTTAGTATTTAGCTTAATGACAATAAATCCCAAACAAAAATATTGCAAAGGAAAAAAGAGATAGTAAGAAAGCAGAGATTATTGGGGACAATTGTGAAGGAATCTTCTTTTTTATATTAAATAATTTATTTATATATAAATTTCACATCTTTGTAATCCCTGGGGTTCATCCACCACCTTCCCTCCCTGATTGTTCCCATCCTTTCCCATCCCCCCCAGTTGTGTACTTTAGTTTGGTTATTAACTTGTTTTGACTTTTCCTCATGACTTTTTGTTTATTTTTCCTATGTCCCATATATTAGTGAAACCATTTGGTTTCTGTCTTTTTCTTTCTCACTTGTTTCTGCTAATATGATTTCTTCTAGGTACAACCATGTTATTGCCAATTCATCAAATTTATCATTTTTAATTGATGAGTAATATTCCATTGTGTAGATGTACCACATCTTTTTCATCCAGTCATCTGTTTTGGGACATTTGGGTTGTTTCTATGTCCTTGCAATTACAAATAATGCTGCAGTTAACATCCAGGCACAGGTGTCTCTTTGTAGAAGCATTGAGGTCTCCTTTGGGTAGATTCCCAGAAGAGCGATTGCTGGGTCAAATGATAGTTCCATTTCCATTAGTTTGAGGGTCCTCCACATAGCTTTCCATAGTGACTGGACCAATTTACATTTCCACCAGTAGTGTAAGAGTGTACCTTTCTTTCCACATCCTCTCCAGCACTTGTTGTCTGTTTTATTGATGTGGACCATTCTTACTGGTGTAAGGTGGTATCTCATTGTGGTTTTGATTTGCATGTCCCTGACTGCTAGTGATATTGAGCAACTTTTCATATGCCTTTGGCCAATTATATTTCCTCTTTGGAGAAGTGTCTTTTTAGTTCTTCTCCCAATTTTTAATGATTTTTTTCTTTGTTTTTGTTAAGTTGTGTGAGTTATTTGTGTATTTTTGTTATTAGACCCTTATCACTTATTTGGAGGGCAAAAATTTTTCCCACTTGGTTGGGTTTCTTTTTGTTTTGTCTGCTGTCTCTTTTGCTGTACAGAAGCTTTTCAGTTTGATGTAGCCCCAGCTGTTTATGTTTTCCTTCACATTTTTTACCTGCTATGTATAGATGTGTCCAGCAATGGATTTCTGAATTGTAACTCATGGAGGTTTTTGCCCACATTTTCCTCTATGTATATTATGGTTTTCGGTCTTATATCTACGTCTTTTATCCATTTTGAGTGGGTTTTTGTACAAGGTATTTAAAGGATGTTTCTTGGTTCATTTTTTTCAATGTTTTGGCCCAGTTTTCCCAGCACCATTTATTAAAGAGGCTGTCCTTGTTCCAAATTAAGTTTTTCACTCCTTTGTCAAAGATTAGATGACTATATACGTGTAGTTTTATTTCAGGGCACTCAATTCTGTTCCATTGCTCTGATTGTGTTTTTGTTCCAGTACCAAGCTGTTTTAATTACTGTGACTTTGTAGTATAATTTGAAGTCTGGAATTGTAATACCTGTGTTCTCCTTTTTTCTGGTCAGGGGTTTTTTTGATATTCAAGGTCTTTTGTTATTCCATAAGATTTCCTGTAATTTTTGTTTTTTCTCTTTAAAGAATATCATTACAATTTTTCTAAGGAGTGCATTGAATCTGTAGATTGCTTTTGGTAGGATGGCCATTTTGATGATGTTAATTCTTCCAATCCATGAGCAGGTAATGTCTTTCCATTTCCTTATGTCTTCTATCTCCTTTAGCAGTGTTTTAAAGTTTTATTTGTATAGTTCTTTTACATGTTTTGCTAGGCTTATTCTTAGGTATTTGATTTTTTTTGTGTGTGTGCAATGGTAAATGGGATGGTTTTTACGATTTCTTCTTCTTCTATTTGTTTGGGTTTTTTTTTTGGCATTTTTTTTTTTTGCATATAGGAAACCTTCTGACTTCTGTGTGTTGATTTCACATCCAGCTACCTTACTGAACTGGTTTATTGTTCATGTAGTTGTTCTATAGATTTTTTTGGGTTCTCTATATAGAGAATCATGTCATCTGCATATAATGATAGCTTCAGTTCCTCTTTATCTACTTGTATCCCTTTTATGTCTTTCTCTTGCCATATTGTCCAAACTAGAACCTCCAGTACAATGTTAAAAAGTAGTAGGGAGAATGGGCATCCTTGTCTGATTTCAGATCTTAATTGGAATGATTTTAGTTTTTCCCCATTTAGGATGATGTTTGCCATAGGTTTATCATAGATGGTTTTTCTTATGTTGAGGTATTTTTCTTTAATCTCCAGTTTTTCAAGGGCTTTTATCATGAATGTAGGCTGAACTTTTACAAATGTTTTCTCTACATCTATTGTTATGATCATATGGTTTTTGTTTTTCTCTTTATTGATGTGGTGGATTATGTTAATTGATTTCCAGATGTTGAACCATCCTTGTGCCCCTGGGATAAAACCCACTTGGTCATGGTGAATAATGCTTTTTTATGAATCATTGGATTTGATTTGCTAGGACTTTCTTTAAAATTTTTGAGACTGTATTCATTAGGGAAATTGGTGTATAGTTTTCTTTCTTGGTGATGTCCTTATTTGTTTTTTTTATGAGTGTGATGTTTGCTTTGTAAAATGTGTTTGGCAGTTTTCTTTCTTTCTCATTTTTTTTGAAAAGTTTTAGTAGTGCAGGCATTATTTCAACTTTGACTGTCTGGTAAAATTCATTTGTAAAGCCATCTGGTCCTAGGCTCTTGCTTATAGGCAGAGTTTTGATGACCACTTTAATTTCGCTACTTGTGATTGGATTATTTAAGTTCTCTTTCTCTTTGTTCACTTTTGGATAGCTATATCTTTCTAAGAACTGTCCATCTCATCCAGGTTGTATTTAATTCCATATAGTTGTTCATAGAAATTTCTTATTATCCTTTGGATTTCTTTTGTATCTGCTGTAATTTCTCCTTTCATTTGTGATCCTGTTTATTTGAATTTTCTCTCTTCTTTCCTTTGTGAGCTTTGCAAGGGGTTATCAAATTTATTTATATGTTCAAAGAACCAGCATTTGGGTTTGTTGATCTGGATAGTTTTTTCAGTTTCTAGGTTATTTATTTCTTTATTTTTATTATTTCTTGTCTTCTGTTGAGTTTTAGATATTTTTGTTGCTCTTTTTCCTATTTTTCAAGTTGGGAGATTAATTTATTTCTTTGTTAGTTTCTTGTTTTTTGACATGGGCCTGTATTGCTATGAACCTTCTGTGAAGGAATGTTCTTATGCAATGCTGTCCTAGCTAATGTGATCATTTTTCAATCAGTTTAGTTAGCTGCACAAGTATCTAAGTTTCCATGTGAGTAGTTTTTAATTGACAAAATTATG